>WBMZ01002797.1:0-70299 GCA_013400975.1 Atrichornis clamosus
ACACACAGATATACACCTACTATAAAATATGCTTGGAATTTTCATCCTACCCATTTTTTTGCCATGCACAAATTTAAAATTACCAGCAGATATTTCCATTGAACACTGACTTTGCCACATGTACCAACACCAACACCCCTCACGAGCTGCCTGCGAGGGAGACAAGAATATTTTGTATTTCTTGTAGCACCAACTGCTCAGAGATGGAGATTTACTGGGGATTCACACCCTGAGTAACTTCTCCTCGGAGCACCAGTGCTGGAAGCTCATGGGCTGAGGCTCTTTGGCCAAAATCTCCTTTCTGCCTCTCCCAGCTCACACTTCTCCTGCCCAGGCTGTTCCAGATGCTCCCTGGGGAGAAGGGATGGGGATGGATGGGGTTTGGAATAACCTGGGATGGTGGGAGGTGTCCCCATGGCAGGGGGTGGCACTGGGTGGGATTTAAGGGCCTTCCCAACCCAAAGCGCCCTGGAATTCTGTGATGCCAGACTGGGAGGTGAGTGCACACACATTTAACTTCTCCAGAGTGACCAGCTCTTCTACCCTTGAGTGACAGCATGACCCAAATCCATCCCGGATCCCACCGGGCAGTCACTGACCCACAAAACACCCCAAACCCCTGGGGTTTCCTGCCCTGTTGTTGTCACAACCCTGTGAGGGTGACACTGGCCTCTCTGGTGACAGGGCCACCTCCTGTAGGACCTGAGCTGATGGGAACAATCGTGGCTTTCACCCACTTCTCCTCACCAGTGAAACTTTTTGGGAATACACTGAAAATACCCAGGAAAAGACCACATTTTGCTTCCCTGCTCACAGAGCAGCCAGCATGGTCGGGGCAGGGTTTTGGGATATCTCATCGGTGCATTTTAACTCCCAGAGGACATTTCTGTAGGGATAAAACAATCCCTGGAACAGAGACACGTGAACCAGGCCATGGCAACAAGCCAAATCCCAGGATCAAACACCACGAACTCGGGGTGGGTTTTTGGGGAAGTGAGGTTCACCCCATCACCCTGAACACAGGACTGCCTCACTCTGTTGACAGTCAGCTCCAGTGGAACGATTTGGTGATAAGGCCTGCTTGGAGTCAATTTATCTGGCCTGTATTCACTTGCTCCCTTTGAATTTGGTCTCGCTGTCCAAGGATGAAACAGAGACAGAGCTCAGAAATCAGTTGCTGCCAGTACAGCTCCTGTGCACCTTTGTTTCGAGGGCTGCTGATCCCAGATCTTGGGTTTTTCTTTTCCCCCTCGCCTCTCCCCACTGCTGGTAAATGATGAATAAATTAACAACTGGTGTGTAATGGCTGGAGCAGCCTCATTAATACACTGTCACCCCGTGCTTGGTACAACGCCTGACATTGAGGCTCTAACGTCCTGTGAATTATTGATGGAAGTGCTCCAAGTTCTTATCTCCAACTCTTCATGTGCTAAGTGTTTAATTGTCAGCAATTCACGACCACTGCGTTCAGCCCTGCATTAAACCCGGAGTGCAACAAAACCCTTTGTGGATTGCTGTGTCTCAGCTCCGTGTTTTGTTCCTCTGCCCGTGGGCACCGTGTCATGGAGACAGGGAATTTAGGAGTTAAAGGGCTGTCCCATGGGACGGATAAAAACCTGGAACTTAAAAGGATTGATGGGCCCAAAGTGTCCCAACAAATCTGTAGGGCTGAGCCAGTGCCTTTTTCACATTGCCCCCATGGCTCACTCAGGATTTCCTCTCTGGTTGTCCAGCCAAGCTCTCCAGTTGTGACCAAACCAAATCATCCCTGCGGGGCCTGTTCCATTTCCCTAATCCTGCCTTCTGAATCCTGCACTGAATGGTGCAGGTTAAAAGCCAAACTAAGCAGTGACAGAACACAAGACAACAAATACAACCCCAGAGACGGCACCCAGATGGAAGGAGGGCTGTTTCCATCACAGGGCAGGTTGTTTGTGGAATCTCCACCCTTGGGAATATCCCAGGCTGGACATGGGCTGCAGTAACCTGGTCCAGGTGAATGCTTTGAGCAGGAGAGGTTGGGTGCCGGAGGTCCAGAAGTCTCTTCCAGCATGAATTACTCCATTCAAGGAAAGGAAGCGCCTGGAATTTTGAGGGCGAAGTGGATAAAAAGTTTGGCGTTTAATTCTGTCAGGCACAGTCAGCACCTCCAGCAGGTGAACAGCTCTGTAAACCAGGGCTGGAGCTCCTCATAAGCTGCTCTCACATGAAGTAAAAAGTTCTTAACTGGGAAGGACCCACAACTGGAACCTGAAATGGAAAAAAGAAAAAGGCTCCCAAGTTCCATTCCTCCAGAACTCTGACCAGATGGGTAAAACCCCAACAAAGGAACCCTTCAGACACTTGGCAACAGCTAATTGTCATTTAAGAGAAAGATTCCAACTGATTTTAATTTGATATTTAATTGGATATCTCTCAGCAAGAGCATTCAGACCAGGAAGTACCTCAAAACCAGCCATTTTTAAATCAGCATTTATTCCATCTGACATGTACAACCTGGAATACCACGGGCATTAATCCTTGGTGTGGTTTCCATTTGTTCAGGGACTCAGAAAGACTTTCTCAAATGTTTCCCTTTGTCTCCCTGTTCCTTTTGTCCCTGCTCCCAGGAATCTTCCACTCTCCTCAATCCAGGATGACCAGGAGGGCAAACAACACCTCCTGCAAGCACCTGGACCATCAATTCCATGGAAAAGGGACATGAAAAAAAAAACCTGAGAAAGTTCCCACAGGAGAAACGTGAAGGGAATACCCAGTGCACCACCAGGAAATCCTGCCCTGTCACTTCTCATTAACCCAGCAATTCCCAGCCAGGTTAAAACCTGGCCCAGAGCTCCCTTTCCAGAGGCTGAGCATCCTTCACAGCCACTGACATCAAGGGCACGCAGCACCTCACCAAACCAAGCTCTGCTTCCTCGGAGTTACCCAAGGAGCCTCTTGGAGGGGAAGGATTGCACTTGAAAATGACAATTGGAAGTGTTGGATGGGGGAGAGACTCAGAGCAGCTCAATTTTCAGCACAGGGCCTGCTCAAAACAACCTGGCAAGAGCTGGAATTTTCACTTCGGTTTCGATTCCTGATCCCTCCCCATGACAAGTGGGGGTTCATCCCCCTTCCAGGAAGGAGCCTTGTGTTTCCTGCATGGTAAATGGTTCCAGGCTGTTGAATTTTATGTGGTTCTTTTAGAATTAGACATAAAGTGGGGCTGCAGAGAGAGACGTTGCAGGACAGAAGAGTAAAGAAAGGCAAATTATCCAGAGTAGCTGCTAAATCCCTAAATAGCAGAAACCCAAACCAGAGAGAAATTAAAGAGAACAGGAAAATGGGGATAAAGCCATTTAAAAAATAAACCACATCAGCCAGAAAAGGGAGTACCAGTGATGCCCATCCCTGCCCTCTGCATGGAGGAAATCCCTGTTATCCAAAATTTGTGGGTAATTGTCTGTGTAATTTCATCTCCAGCACTCAGCCACCCAGCCTGGCTTGAACAGAAAGAGATTGGAGCTGAAAATTCCTGTCCCCTTTAGGATTCTGCTGCGTGCACCCGTTTTGGATGAAAAAAACCCAGTGCCACAGTCTGAGGGCCCGGCACTGCTGACCCCCGAAACAGCCACTTAGCAGAAACCACAAGCTAAAGCAAAAATAAAGGTAATTTATTGAATGTTGAACTTTTGCAGAGAACTAAATAAACTCTAAGGGCAACAATTAGTTGAGGTGGATGCACACCCTGCCAAGCAGGGAAAACCCCACCTTTTCTTTGCCTCTGACTTCCCTTATTTGCATGACAACGTCAGCGTTTTCCCACTTTAAAACCCAAGGCAGGGAGCTCAGGCCAGGCTGGGAGCCGAGATGATTACGGGATAATTCGTGTTTGCAAGAGCAAACAAAATCAATTGCAATTGTTTAGGTACCCAGAGCATTTAATGGGGGTGAAAAGGCACTTGCTGGACGTTTCCAGCATGGTTTTTTTTTTAATCCCAGTGATGATAAAGGAATGGATTGACAAATCCCTTAGGAAATGTGTTGGAATTGTGTTAGGATTGTACATCTCTCCTCTCCCAGGGAGCTGCTGGATCCGCTGCAGGTGAAATCAAAGTGGATTTGGGCAATGCTCAGAAACCACCACCAAAGACCCAAAACAACATCAGAGACAGAAAAATTGATTGGTTCAGGAAGTCAATCGAATTCTCTGTTATAACAGATTAAATACAGAATTACTCAATTACCTTCAGATTAATTATGCCTTCCAGGTAAACACGAGGATCATCATCTTTGCTAACACGAGGCACTGAATCCTCAGGGGTCACACAACAGCCTCATCAGGGCTCCAAAAGCCCAAATCCTCCCCTTTTCCATGTATCCCAGGCCTCCTCCATTGCCAGGACACACCATTCCCAGCTCCTATCCTGTGCTGAGGGTTTCACTGATTTTTTTTCCAGGAGCTCTGCATTCCCAGGGAGGGCTGAGGAGGGAAAACAAACTCATCCTTGCTCAAGTTTTACCTGCAGACCAGGCCCATTTTCATTTTTTGGTCTCTACTTGAAATCAGAAGAGTGAAAAGAAAATGAGATCAAACCAGAAGCACATCAGGCAGGGAGAGGTGGGAGGATTTAGCCTCAGGAAGAGAAGGCTCAGAGGAATCTCATCTGGGAAGGAGCAGAGATGTCAAGGCCAGACCCCCCTGTGCTGCCCAGGGCCAGGGCAGGAGGTGATGGACACGCTCTGAAACCTGGGAACGGTTTTAAACAGAATTAAAAGCTTTTCACGGTGAGGGAGCTCAACCAGAGAGGCTGTGGAGACTTAATTTTAGGAAATATTCAGGAATCAGGAGGACACAGCCCTGGGCACCTGCCCTGTGCCTGGAGCAGGGCAGTGGCTGCTCCAGCCCCACACATTCCCTGAGAGGGTTAAAGTGCAGCTCTGCCTGTTGGGAATCCACCCATCACACAAATGATGGGGATAATGAAGGGCCTGCAAGATGCCCGAGGAAGGGGAGCAGATAAAAGTTCTCCAGTAATATGTCTTGGTTTAATTATTTATGGGGGTGCTTGATGGTCTCATTAGCGGGTCATCCACGACCTCTGGGCAGCGCCTTCATCCTTCCAGACCCATCAGTTCTTGTGACACAAACAACTCTGGCAATTGCTTCTTCAGTGCCACAAAAATATCTGGAGAAAGGTTGATTTTAACGCGAGCAAATGTCCTTTAGAAACAGACAGTGTATTTATACTCAAGAGGCCAATTACTCATTTTTTAGTCATTTTTTTTAATCTTAGTTTCTGCTTTATGAGACCTGGGCAAGCTGTGAAGGGTTATCTTGACTGAGGCCCTTTAGATAATGTGCACAAAATGTCTAAAGAGTATTTGAACATGTAAAGAACGTGTCAGGCTGTTGTAAAATGTAGCAGGCAGCACACATTTTTTATTCTAACTCGAGAAATGAAAATGTTTTCTTATGTATCTGCAGAACTCCTGCATTCTCCAGAAGTACATCTTCTCTAAGGACAGCCAGATTACAGGACATTCCATCCTTGGAGTTGTTTGTTCAGCCCATCGTTTGGGATTAAATCCTCCCATAGCATGAGAACGATCCGAAATTATTCTCAGAAACAAATGCCTCGAGGGGAAAAAACAAAAAGCAAGGATCCACTATAGGAAATTCTGTCATTCATGAGAAATGTTTAGCAGGACTCTGCTCCACGGAGCCCATTCCCAGAGCTGCACCCAGGAGGGTGGCAGTGAGTGTTGGAGCAGTGGGAATGGCAGGGATGTAGGGAATGGGGCTGGCGCCCTGCAGCAGCACAGAGTTATTCACTCTCCTCTTGCTACAACCACAGACAATTCCTTATTTTGCTCTATTACACAGGCAAAACCTGATCTAAAAAAGAATGATTTGCTTTCTAGAGTTCTGTGAAGCCTCTGTGTGCTGCTAAAACAGAAATTTATTACAAGAGGCAACACAGAGCCAGTGCTTCCCTCCCATCCCACACAACTCCCAGAGCAGAAGATTTCCTAGGGCACGGCCCTAAAACGCCAGCAGAGACACTTGGGTCACAACAGCCACGAACTTCATTCCTGCCAGGACTCACAGGGTCACATCAGCTCAAGAGTGTGTCTGGATTAATTAGTTTTGCTGAGAGGCAGAACTAATTAGCCCGTGCACGACGTGGACACAGCTTCAGGAGGTTGAAGCCAACATGGTAAAAAATTTGAGAGGGGCTTCAGGTGCCTGTTTCGGTGCTAACAGGACAACGATGGCCAACCCCAGCGTGTGGGGGAACAGGAGAAATGTCCCTGCAATAATTAATTCTGTGGATAACAGCATAATTCGGGTAGGAAACATTCATTCAGGACACTGGGATTCCAGCCGGTTTCAACCTCGCCTCTCCTCTCACCCTCACCTCCCTGACTGCTCCTGCTGCTCTGGGTGAGCCTCAGAGCTGCTTGGCTGGACACATGAAAGGTTCATTTACATGCCTGGAGCAGCTGGAGTGGAATTAATATTGGGCTCATTATCTCCGCTGAGGATGGAGAAGACCTCGGTTTTGCGGCGCATCCTGATGCAATAAAAGGGAGGAGAGAAGGCCAAAAAAAAGCTGTTGTTTTCACCAAAAATGACATGGCAGGGAGCTGGGGAAATCCTAGGGAGGAGAAAGTTAATCTGGAGTAATCCCATGGAAGTTAATGGCACCTAATTCCATTTATTAAAGGGAGGTGCTGGAGCACACAGCCTACGCCACTCTGCTTTTAATTAAAAGGTGGAAGAGAAGTGAAATCATTTATCCAAATCACCCTTCTTAAAGTTTAGGGCCTAGTTTTGAAATATCCATTTCCATATATCCACAGCCTGGGCATTAGCAATTCCAAGATTTAAAAATTCAGGAGACTATTAAAAAAAAAAAAAGGATTTATTGGCTGGTGCTGTTTAATGAGCCAGCAGGATTCCCCCAGGTGAGCTGGGACAAACCTTGGTCCTGCAACTCCATGGAACAAAATCCCTGGCTTGGGGCAGGTGTGTTAATGCCAGCAGGGAGTTTGGACACCAAGGAAATCGTGGAATATCGTGGAACTCCTCCCCAGCACCAGGGAGGGGGTTCTGCCCCTCTGCCCGGCTCTACCCCACCTGCAGAGCTGCTCCAGCCCTGGGCCCAGCACAGGGAGGACCTGGAGGTGCTGGAGAGAGCCCAGAGGAGGCTCCAGGATGATCACAGGGATGGAGCAGCTCTGCTGGGAGGAAAGGCTGGGAGAGCTGGGATTGTCCAGCCTGGAGAGGAGAAGCTTTGGGGGGACCTCAATGCGACCTCTCAGTGCCTGAAGGGGCTGCAGGAAAGATGGAGAGAACTTTACCAGGGATGGAGGGACACGACACAGGGAATGGCTTCCCACTGCCAGAGGGCAGGGTTAGGTGGGATATTGGGAAGGAATGAGGGTGGGGAGGGGCTGGGATGGAATTCCCAGAGGAGCTGTGGCTGCCCCTGGATCCCTGGAAGTGTCCCAGGCCAGGCTGGAGCACCCTGGGGTAGTGGGAGCTGTCCCTGCCCGTGGCAGGATGGGCTTTAAGGTCCCGTCCAACCCCATCCATTCTGGAATTCCCTGATGATGGACAGGAGGTGAGTGCTGCTCTCCCAGACTTCCCAGGTCAGTCAGTCCCGTCCCTGATTCCAATGGATCCAGACCAATCCCATCGGGATGCTGCGAAACATGGAACAAACCAGGATTTAAGGCTGACTCCACAAAGAAGAAATGCACCAATTGTTTGGTGATTGATGAGGGAGATGTCAGATGAATTATTTGCCAAATGATACTGGTCCATCTGTTGCAGAATTTTGCGTGTAATGACAGAAAGAAATTAATTCTGTCTCGTTCATAGATAGAAACATTCTGAATTGTGAGTGTCAGCTCTCTTCATAAACAAGTCCACCATCGTCAGCTCCACTATCCCAGTGAAAAGATGGGAGCACCAGTGGAAGGGGAGTCACAGGCCTGAACTTTAGGGATGGGAGTGCCCCCAAAACGACCTTGGGCAGAACCACCAAAATCCAGGTCTGTGAGTCCACAGCTCCTTCCCTCCACAGCTCTGCCTTGGCCACTCATTTTTCATGCAACTCCAGTGGCCTCAATTCCGAATTCCACTGGTGTGTTACATCAAAGGGAGTTTGATTTAATACCATTCAGATTTCAGTAACGTTGGAACTGCATCATTTAATACTTTTTGCCTCAAAGTTAACTGTTTGCTCCCTCCCTAATCTGCTTTGAGAGAATAACAAGCACACAGAGTTTCCCTCTACACCTCACACCACTTTCCCCAAACATTTGGATCTTCCAATCCCTTCATCTATTGGGATTTCTCGAGGTAAAAGGGTTTTGACATTAGGAAAAAAATAATCTTGCAACAGGAGGAGCATCACTGTGGTGTCCATGTGCTCTCAGTAGTGCCACATATTGAGAGCAAGCGAGAGGCTCCAAAAGGTAAAATATCAACATTTTACCTCTTTCTGGTTTAGTCTGAGAATGACAATTTCATCCTGAGCAACATCCTGCTGTGATTTTCAGTGAAAACAACATTTTACTCCAGACATTTCACGTAGGGAGGGATGTCCTCATCTCTGTGCAACGCTTGGGTTTAGAGACCTTTAAGTTCAGGTTTGTCCAGCCTGTCTCAGCCAAATTTCTTTGCTGTATTTCACATTCCTACACAAATAAAAACCCCCAAAGCAGTAACTTGACCTATTATAACCCAACTACACTCACTGCTCATTTTTAATTCATCCTTCTCCTTTGACTCCAGAAGACAATCCTGCTTTACAGGCCATGAAAAATTCAGGAGATGTAGGAAGGGGAGATTGAAAGCAGCCCAGTAAAGAATGATTTGGCAAAGCCAGGGTTTAGTCCAGGATTGAGGATGTCACCGGGTGGGTCTACAAATGCTAAGTCAGGCAAGTACAAATCACTCTGAAGGAAAGATTTCGGATCACAGATTTGCAGCTCGTGGGAGGCGGCTGGGGCAGCTCAAGCTCCAGTTTTAAGGGAAAATTGGCTGCTGGGAATCGCTGGGGTTGGATGCATTGAGAGAGAACTGATCAACCTGATCATCCGTGCTCTCCCAGCCCTTCTGTGGGTGCTTTCCCTGAGGAAGAGAAGGTCGCTAAAAACACTGGCTGGACCCTCTAAGCCTGCTCATAAGTTAAGACTAAGAAGACTTTGGGTTTTGGTTAAGCCTGTCCTCAAAGACCTTTTAAAAAATGATGCAACTAATGATAATTATTTTTAAAAAAAATTTGTTTCCAGTTGCACAGGCACAGCCAG
Source organism: Atrichornis clamosus (assembly GCA_013400975.1). NCBI lineage: Eukaryota > Metazoa > Chordata > Aves > Passeriformes > Menuridae > Atrichornis > Atrichornis clamosus. The sequence goes on from WBMZ01002797.1 coordinate 9,307, forward strand.
AAGGCTCTGGCTTTTTTTTTTGAACGTGTGACAATTAATATCAGATGGAATAAACCTCATAAATTGAGGATGAACTGTGTCAGAAAAAGGGTGATTCGAGAATTTACAGGTTTGATTCCCGCTGGTTGTGGCTTTACCACAAACAAGGACGAGCTCTTAGACCCTCAGACTCGATATCAGAGTTTGTGGTGGTGCTGCTGCTGCTGAGGCAGTCCCTTATCAGCACGCACACCTCTCAGAGCACCATCCAAAGGGGGAACCCACACCCATTGAGGCTGGGGACACGTCAGGAACTGTCTGCAGGCACCATCTGCCACCCAGCTCCTGCCACAGATCCATCTGCTCCTCATCTTCCCTTCCCCAGGCTGAAAAGGTTGAGTGACATCATTTGCTCCCTTTGGACAAGGCATGTCCCTCCTGGAAAGCAAAAATTCCCCATTGGAAAATATCTGTTGCAGGCGTGGGTTAGACAAGCTGCATAAAACACATAAAATATTTCTTTGTAGCTGGGATTAAGTATCTGCAGGGATTTGGGTGGTACAGCCAGCGTTGGTTGGGTTTGGGTTTGGGTTGGTTTTTTCTCCCGAGTGGAGAAAATGACGGGGAAAGACACGAAGGAAACAGAGGAAGAGCAGCAAGGCAGGAGGTGAGGGAGGAAAGAAATTCACTGTCTGGTCCTGAAATATTGAACCCAGGAGATGTAGCAGCACTGACAAAATACAGCTTTTGTCAACTTAGCTCACATCATCCGAGCAACTCGGGGAGCAGAGCCAGCACACAAAGTTTTGCTGGCATATGCTGTGGTTCTGCAGGGAGGATCTGCCAGCATGGCTTTGCAGAAATCAGTGTAAAAGCAAAGACGTGTCTCTGCTACCCTGACTGGGAGCGCTCACATATGTTCTCCCTGCTCCTCTCTCTGCTACCTCCAAACACGACCCTGGAACGAGGCAAGAGGATGAGGGAAAACCAAAGGAAGTTTCGTGTTTTCTTCTGATTGCTGAGTGCAAATGGGATTTAGCGGCGATGCCCAGGAATTACAAAACAGTGAAATAATCTCAGGCACCTCCCAATCTCCAGCAATAATTGAGTGTTGTTAAAGCCTTTTTACAGGTGAGTAACTTGATTTCCAAGGAATTCCGGTTCCTTGTCCTCAGAGCAAGGCAGGGGCACACGGGACAGTCCCTCACTAAAAATGTCCCAAATCATTGCCTTCTTCCCCCCCGCCAAGCCTATTGGAATAATTATATTTTAAATTACATTTAACAATATCTAACCCTCAAAACCTTCCAAGATATGACGATTGCTACATTCTTTTTTCAGAAATCACACAAATCTGTGTATTGGTACAGAGAATTCCAGCAGCTGGAAGAGCTGGATGTGGTGCCGAGTGGAAGAGGTGCTGCATGTAAAATAAACCCCGCTCAATTTCCAGAGCAGGGCACAGAGAGCAGAGCTCTTTGTTTATGAACTAATCCTGTCGCTGGTAATAGGATTAGCAGCAAGAACAGATGCAAAGTAATTCCTGGTGCTTTTCTCCCAGAGCTGTGCAGAGCAGTCACTGTGCAGTCCCAGAGCAGGGAAATGAATGTCTGGAGTTTCCGGGAGCACAGTGGAACGCTCAGTTTTCCAGTGGCCCATCCTGGCCTCAGCACATTTCCAGCAGGCAGAACGGGCGGGATGGGACAAAGCAGCTGCAGTCATCGTCACACGACAACGGCAGCAGCACGAGGCTGAAGAGTTCTGTGAGGAACGCTGCTTTTTTGGGGAAAGGATCACTTTGTTAAGGTATTTTTGGACTGTCATGCTGGAGATAATAATACTTTTGTTGGTGGCTGTCTTCAGGCTGCTCAAGCCTCACCACGTCTGCAGTGAAATTTCCATGAAGGCAGCTTGAAGTGGAAGCCCTTTGTCACCCTGGCTGCAGTCTGCGCTCTGACACTCCCCAGGCCCAGGAGGGTGTGTTCATTCTGAGGAATGCACTTCCAGGAAACCACAGTCCCAGAGGAAAGGATCCACGAGTTCCAGAGATCGCAGGTTTTGCCTCCTGCACAGCCACATGGATGGGGACCTGCTCAGCTCTCCCCTGTTACTGATTTTATCAATTAACCAGTTAATTACTTGACACTGCACAAGGCTCACAGGGTGTTTCCATTACGAAATGTGGCAGGCCCAAAGCATGAACTGATTTCAGAGGCACCGAGAGCTTTGCCTCAACTTTTGTGGCCCAAAGGCACCAAGAAAGCCCGGCACTGCTGGCACCTGGCAGGGAAAGGTGTCCCGGGGCCCAGCCTGCAGCACTGAGCTCCACACCAGCAGGGTCAGGCTCCACCTCTCCTCTCCCACACCAGGACAACAACCCCTGGGCCAAATTCCATGTTCAAGGAGTTTGGAATGGCTCCACTCCCTAAACCACATTTAGACTCCCATTATCAAAGCCATTCTACCTCCCAAATATATTCCTAATAAAGGTGATGCTGGAGGTGGAGGAAATAAGGAAGCAAAGCCCAGCAGGGCTGGGCCTGTGTTGCTGCAGCAGTGTCCTGGCTGCTTTAGGTCCTGGAGTTCCAGCTGGAAAATTCCAACTGTAAAAAATTTAGGAGAATTAAAGGAAGGAGAAGAAGAAGGAGAAGAAGGAGAAGGAGAAGAAGAAGGATAAGAAGGAGAAGGAGGAGAAGAAGAAGAAGAAGAAGAAAGAAGAAGAAAATGAAGAAGAAGAAGAAGAAAATGAAGAAAGAAGAAGAAGAAAGAAGAAGAAGAAAGAAGAAGAATTAGAAGAAGAAGAAGACTTAGAATTAGAAGAATTAGAAGAAGAAGAATTAGAGTTAGAATTAGAAGAATTAGGACTTAGAAGAAGAAGAAGAATTAGAAGAAGAATTGGAAGTATTAGAAGAAGAATTAAAAGAAAAATAAGAAATAATAATAATAATAGAATTATTTAGGAGAAATAAAAGTTGAGCTTAACGTGCCACATGTGCACTAAGAAAACACTAAAAGAAAGGAGCATGGAGCTGGACGAGGTATTTTCTTTGGTTAATCCACATTCTGATATAAAATATCCCTCCAGTTTTGCCATCAGCCAGGTAGAGGGGACAGAAAGGAGCATTAATTTTGGTTCTTTCTTTAATTTAATCTCCCATTTCACACCACAATGCCCGAGGAGGGGGAGCCTGTCGAGAAGCGGAAATTGAGGTCAAGTTGTCTCGCAGGGAATTTGCGTTCAGATACAAATCCTGTAAATTGTAATCACAAACTCAGGTTGTTATCCACATTTTCACTACAGAAGTAATAAATAATACTTGGGATTTCCAGCCTGCTCCTCACTGAGCAAGCTCTGTGATACAGTAAATGAATTTTAACTAATTAAGCTTTCCGTGGGTTTGTATTTGATGACTTAAATCAGATTGACCATTGCTAATTACATTAAAGGACCTCTCTGAAATCCACGGCCAGGGTGCTCCGGGCTGTGCACGTGGCAGTAAATGACAGAGCTCTGAAGAACCTGGAATTTAAATAAAAATAAAGAAAAGAGAAAAAAACCCCAACATTGCCCTTATTTAGAGATGGAGAATTGATACCACAGAGTCATGGAATCAACAAAGTTGGAAAATATCTCCAAGATTATCAAGTCCTATCTTTGACCAAATCCCACCATTATCTCCAAGTGCCACATCCACTTGTTTTTTGAACATTTCCAGGATTTGGGCTCCACAAGGTTTAACCACCCTTTCTATGGAGAAATTTTCCCTAAAATCAACCCTGAACCTCCCTTGGTGCAACTTGAGGCCACTTCCCCTTGTCCTGGAGTGGAAAAGATGTCAAGAGCCTGAAAAACTAAAAGAAAATTTTGATACAAAGAGCAGAAATTTGAGTTTCTGACTCAGCATTTCTGATTGCAGCGACTCAGAAATCCAAAAGTGCTGAGCAAACACCAAATTCCACAAACACCAAGCTCTTGTCAGTCCTGAAAAAAATGAGGCCGTGTGTTTCAGGCTTCCTGTGGAAGTTTTTCTATTTTTCAATTTTCCTCATCCAAAAGCCGGGTCAGAATCCAGACATTGCCTGTGGGGGAAGTTTTGAGGGGCAGCAGTGATTCCGCACATCTCCTTCCTCGGATTCTGCCTCCAAATTTGAATTTAATGTCTTTTATTTTGGATTTTCCAACCCTCTGAACCTGCTCACAGGCAGCCAGAAAGGACTGACCCACTTCAGATTTACCCACAACCCCAAAATGAGGCACAGCACAACACACAATGGAGAATTTTCATTCCTAAAACCACTGGCAAAGCCTGGTCATCCACCTCCTCGGGATCCCTTTTTAACATTCCAATCATTTTGTTTAAAAGCACCAGCTTTGTGGGGAGTTGGCTTCTTCTGCATTGGGATTCTTTGATTCAAAGATGTGTTTTATTCTCTGGAGGGATGCCACACGTGTTCATTTTTCAGTCATTAATTTCTGCTAACAGTTCAATCTCTGCGAGATCAAAGGTAGTTTTGCTATTTAGGTCAGCCATATTTTTCCCCAAAATGAACCAAATGAGAGTGGATGCACAGTGCTATTTTAAAATAATAATTTAAAAATATATATATAAATTAAGTGTTTCAGGACATTTGCATGGTCTGTGAGGAAAAATAAGCAAAAAAAAATTTATTATAAAACTTGGAGTAAGAAAAATCCCAAGAAGGCACAACCCAAAAGCAAACTGGAGGGGGAGTGGTCAGAGGGCAGGGGGAGATGGGATATTGGGAAGGAAACATTCCCTCTGAGGTCAGGGAGGGGTTGGGATGGAATTCCCAGGGGAGCTGTGGCTGCCCCATCCCTGGAAGTGCCCAAGGCCAGGTTGGAGCAACCTGGGATAGTGGGAGCTGTCCCTGCCCATGGCAGGGGGTTGGAATGAAACGATCTTTAAGGTCCCTTCCCACCCAAACCATTCCATGATTCCACGAAATCTTTGGATATCTCTCCCCTCCCCTTCTGCCCACCCAGAGCACCCCTTCCACTCCCCATTTTTGCCTACAGAATCCAAACCCAACTTCCAGCAGACTCATTTTCCATGTTTTCCCATTTCAAGCCCAGTCCTTGTCAATATGGAGCAAACCCGCCTTTCAACCACAGCTTTTCTTTAATATTTTACGAGCAGCAGATTTACAAATTATTCCCATCAAAGTTCCACTGGATGGGCTTTCTGATGTCGTAATGATGTCAATTTATCATGTTGTAAAATTAATTAAAGGGAGCTCAATGCTATAGACTTTTTAAGGAAAAAAAACCAGGCATGCATTTTCCCAGTCTTTTTACATTCTGCATATACATCACCAAAACAAAAAAAAAGAAATATGAGGGATGGAGCTGGATGATCTCTAAGGTCCCTTCCAAGCCAAGCCATTCTGCGATTCCATGAAATACTATTGAATTTTGTATTTCTTATAGAGTGGAGAATACTCAGGTCCCATTTTTGGGGTTCAGCCTCACACTAAAATATACTGGACACACTTTTCCTCTGGCCACGCAAACCTTAAAAAAGAGCAGCAGAATTGGGAGCTGCTTTGAACAGGCCTGGTGTCCCAAATATTTCATGACAGCTCATGCAAAAAGCCCAGTTTCATCTCCTACTGTTTCATCTCCCCCACCACCTATCCTGAATAATTTTTTTTCAATAATTGTCACTGCTTGGCATTATTTCAATTAAAGGCAATTCTCCTCGTGGTCGTTGCAGGAGGAAAATGGCAATGGGAGTTCACAGCATTAGAAAAGGGAGATCTTGTATTCCTTTCTTTTTTTTTTTTAATAAACATCAACAGCCAAATGATTGTGCTTAGCAAAGAGTGCTACAGAAATGCTTTTAGGAGTGGAAAAGACTCCAGAGTTAATGAAAATATTTAATCTGCAAGCCCAGCTGAGAACACCAAAGTCACTGCTAAGGAGAAGGCAAAGTGCTGTAAATACACTGAGGGTGGGGAGCGGCTGGGATGGAATTCCCAGAGAAGCTGTGGCTGCCCCTGGATCCCTGGGAGTGCCCAAGGCCAGGTTGGACAACAGGAGCTGTTGTCTCCTTGTAGGAAGCCAACCTGACTGCCAGCATCCATGGAAAGTTCTTTCTACATAACAAGTTGGGAATCCATCCTGCAGTTCTGAAAGGAAAACTCTCGTCTTACTCTGTCCTTGAGAACTGAATTTGGCTTTGCAAGGAGAGAGGCCTTGTGGCAATGGGAGAAGGCCCAGGAGGGCTGGCAGCAAGTTCTGGCTTTCCTGCAGGATTTGTAGCCTTGGGCGAGTCATTTGCTGCTTGTGCTACTTTAATGTGTATATTTTAATGTACAACAACACAAACTGCCTTTCCAGGGCCTGCTCCTGGCTCTGGCTTTCCAAATTTTCTTGAGCCCTCCTGGAACCCTCCTCACCCAGCAAATGGGGTAGAACTTGGCAGGAGGAAGAGGAAAAAACTTCTGAAGTCTGTGTGGGAACCCAAACCTGTGATATTTCATGGAATCGTGGAGTGGTTTGGGTGGGAAGGGACCTTAAATCCCATCCAGTGCCACCCCTGCCATGGGCAGGGACAGCTCCCACTATCCCAGGGTCCTCCAGCCTGGCCTGGGACACTTCCAGGGATGGGGCAACCACAGCTCCTCTGGGAATTCCATCCCAGCCCCTCCTCACCCTCACAGAGATGAATTCCTTCCCAGTATCCAACCTAAATTCCCCCTCTTTCACTTTCACCTTGAGAAATCCCAGCACCCCCTTCCCTGCCTGCCCCACTCCCCCCAGTGCCGGCGGGGGCTCATCCATGACTGGGGTGCTCAGGGTGGCTCTGCTTGGATCTTCCCCATCCCCTTCCCTGTCAGAGGACCAGCACCAGATAAAAGGAAGGCAGAAGAGCCCTGACAAAAAGCTGTGGCAGCTCTCAGCTCACCCCGGGGGCTGCTGCAGCTTTAAGGTGTTTGGCACAGAGGCAGAGCAGAGGCTGCCGAGCCAAATCTCACACAAGCTCCTTTTATTCCGTGTGCTGCTCGCTGAGGGGGGAAGGAGAGCAACTGTGGCAGAAACAACGTGTGACATGAACACAAAACAAATGCCTGAATTCCGACTGAATTCCCCCAATCCGCAGAACTTCGGCGCAGGACGCAGCGAGAGGGAAGGCGAGGGACAAGAAGGGTTTGTGTCCCCTGCAGACAGAAGAAAGGAGCTGATAGATCAGCTCCAGGGCTTGCAGCAGGGATTTCTGTGGGGAACCCGGTCCAGAGTTCACTTCCATAAATGTGTGTCCAGAGTAAATCCACTGCCAAGGGAATTGTGAGTGGCAAAGCAGCGGCAGCCCCAAGGGAACAACCAGGCCAGGCACTGGGAAATGGGAACAAGGAGTGCATATCATTATTTTAGTCCCCAAAAAGGCCCAAAGAGTATCTAATTCTGAGAGTGTTACCAGCGTTTACATGTTTAATAGGTTTAAAAGTTCCAGCTGGGTTACTGCAGACCCCTTTGGCTCATGCTGGGGCGTAAAACACCACTTACAGATAATAATTACTGAAAACTTTATCAATAATTTACAGAATCAAAGGAATATAAACCATTTCATGGCTCCACTGCCTGTTTTACTCACATGGAACTGATTTGGCTGTGGCCAAGTCACATCAGCCTCACCATGGAATCACTTAGGTTGGAGAAGACCTTTAAAACCACTGAACTCTTTCAAAAACATTGCAAACTTCTGCCAAGGCACAATATGAGAATAACCCACCTGGCAGCCCTAAACCTCATTTATGTTGTGTTCTGAAAATCACACAAACACGGGGCTCGGGTAAACCTGAGGTGGGGCAAAAGGTCCTTCCCTGACCCCCTCGGACTTCAGAAGACTTTATAAAATATATTTTTATCAAACACAAAAGTATTTAGAAAATAGAAGCGACACTGTTTCAGTGGCAGATCAACCTTTCTCGTACTTATCTTAAACCCAGATTTTAAGATAAAACCTCTCAAGGTGCTCAGAAGAGCTGGAAAAGGTATTGACATCATGTCAGGAAAATGAAAAGTACCTTTCTTTAACCTCTGATCATTACAAACTTGTCATCTTATTACAAACCCAAATCAATGCTGGGGGTTTGGTTTTTTTTTTTTTTGCTTTTACAGCATAATCTGTGCTGAAGAAGAATTCCACTGATTGCTTTGTCAATGCCTGGAAATCCCAACACAGAGCCAGACAAGGCTTTTCATGGGAAGCAAATCCCTTCCCCTCCCAAATCTCTAAGACCCCCAGATCTGATATTAAATTATTTGATTCCCTGGTGGGCAAGGACGAGCTCAAGCAGCCACTCAGGAATAAGTGTTTTATGGATTTGATATCAAACAAGCAGGAAGATTTCTATGGATTTCCTTTTATGGATTTCCATGAAAATCTGTATTTTCAGCTTTGAGAAATCAGCTCCATCACACTTGGTTGTGTGGTCTACACCAGCAGAGAAATGTTTAAATATTAAGTATCAAAAATCATTTTGCCACTGGAGAAATGTCCTTCGGTATAAACGTGGTTCAGACCTTAAATTTAGGCCTTTGAAATAGATCCCCAAAATGCAGCACTGTTGGTAAAAATCAATTAGACACAGCAAACCTCACAAAATTCACAACCACAGCTCTGACACCAAGACTTCCAGAAACGCCTGTGTGAACACACACAACCTGTAGGAAAAGGGAGAGGAATGGCAGGAGTTGTCAGGATTGTCACTTGTGGGGAAAACACACGTGGAGAGACCAAAAAAATAGAGAATAAATAACATATTGACATTGGGAGGGTGCATTGATTTAAATGATGAGGTCTTCCCTCAGGTAATATTCCAGCCCTTCCTTCAATCCTTTGCAGATCCACAGGGATGAACCTTCAGGTGGCCTCACGTGGCAGGGGATCAGCTCTCAAGAGGAGCTGAGCAGTTTTCAACAGAAACTGATTTAATTTTCAATTCCTAACTGAAAATGAAAACAAATATTTAGCAAAAATCACCCATTTGGGTCAGATCCTACACCTGAAAAAGGGCAGGGGAACAGCAAGGAGGAAAAGCCTCCAGATCCCCATCCTGATGTTGGGACCTTCTGCAATAATTCCCGTCAGAGCAGAATTCCAACCTCAGACCCCTGGGGTTGACATAAATACAGCAGTCAGGAGGGATCATCATCATTGCTGGCTTTTAATGATTTTAATAAGCTGTGAAAATGCAAGGTAGCTTAACTACTCATCTGTACCTGACAGGTTTCATCAAAACCCGGGAGCATCTCGGCGCGGAAAGGTCTCGTTTGACACATTTTGTCTGCAGGTCAGAACGCAGCAATTCCACCTCTTCCAGCCCCAGTCACGGTGCCTTTGCAGGATCTCTGCTCTCCATGACAAAGGAAGGTTTTAAGAGGAAAACACAGCCCGGCAAATGAGGTTTAAACCCAGACATTACCCCCTGCAGCACCACTGGGTTCTTTGTTTCGCCCATTTCGGCGGTTGCACCCCACTCTAAGGGGGGCAGGTAGGGTCCAAAGTGAGGGAAAATCAATAATAAATACAAATAATCATCCTTCCACAATGAAACCGTGACCCTCTTTATTGTATTGATAAATAGGGGCAATATGTGGTACGATAAAGATTCTTTATTATTAAAATAACCTCCAAACAACAAACAAATCAAGACCAACCACACACAGACTCCCACACCCGCTCCACCCTCCCCAGAAACCCGACCCCCAGCTCGTTTCTAACGATATCATGGAATGGTTTGGGTGGGAAGGGACCTTAAATCCCATCCAGGGATGGGCAGGGACAGCTCCCACTATCCCGGGTGGCTCCAAGCCCTCTCCAACCTGGCCTTGGACACTTCCAGGGATTCAGGGGCAGCCGCAACCTCTCTGGACAACTGGAAAGTGGGCACGTGAAAGGCCCATCCACAAGGAATTTTGGCTGGAGGCAAGAACAGGAGGTTCTGCATTAACCTGAAGGGTCTGTTCACAATTTGAAAGTGCAGAAACGACCCAAGGGGTGGCCCAACACGCCCCCAGCACTGGAATTGCAACTGGGAGACCAGGAATGCACTCCAGGACTTTGGGAGACCACTTTTCCTCTCTAATCCATGATCTCCTTCTCTCCTTTAGCCATTCCAAGTGCAAGAAGTTTGCTGGCAAAGCTGCTTGTTCACATTCACTGAGGCAACACAGTCCAGCTTCAGCAGGAAAGAACATGATGAATTTCAGGAATGGAAGCATGGATACTCCAGGCAGAAGGGTTTTCTTTGGAGGCACTCTCTCAGACCTAGCAGCAGTTCCTTTTCCTTCCAGGAACGCTGCCACGCTCCGGGCAGGATTTTCCCTTCCTCGATTCCTGCTCGCTGAACATTGGGATGGTGGAAGAATTCCACGAGGGAAATCAGCAGGCAAATAAAGATAATGGCAAGAAATGAGCACCATGAAAGAGGATTAGCTGTGCTGAGTTAATAGGATCACCCATCACCCACGCCAGGGAACGCAGCAAACCCCTCTCCATCCCTCCCTTCCCAAGGCAGCTCCATCCAGCCATACCCTTGGCATCTCCTTAGAATAAATGTGCCCATTTGAGGCTTCTAGGAAATAATGACTCGCACTAATTACTCTAATGAGGATTCTACTTTGACTTCCCCCTTGCTGGATTTCTTTTCTCTCGCACATAAAAAGTCGCCGCTGGAAGAGCTGAGCTTAATGAGTTTCGTGGTGTCAGTCCAGTTCCTCTTGGAGCAACCTCCATAACCACCAACCCAATCACACTAATTAGGCCCCTGGTTGCCACTGTCTGCAGGAAAGCCAAGGACAGAAGGGATATTAAGCCACCTCCTTTATTACTGCAATCTTGGAGCGATCCCCGCGGATTTAAATGGAATTACAGGGCAGGGGATCGGGGAGGGAAAAAATCCACTCGGAGTCCTCAGCTCAGGTTGAGGACAAATCAAATATTCTGAGGTTGGATGCATCCCTGACCAAAGAAGTTCCAGCTCTGATGAAGGTCACTGTATTGATCTGAGGGAGGGCAGAACAAGGGAAGGAGCCAAAACTTTGGAGCAAACCAGGGAAAAGCTCCCAAGCGATGTAGGAGGGAACCGGAGTGGTCCCAAGAAAGGATTTTTGTATTTCTTAAATCAGAGAAGAGAAGGTTTCTGCTGTCTCCAGTTGTGTGCCCCATGCTGAATTTTCAACAGAGGGATGGGGCTGGAAAGGGATCAATCATCTTGGCAGGGTGGGAATTTGGGGATGTTGAAGACATTCCTACTTTTCCTTGTTTGCTTCCTCATGCTGGTCCCAGGTGTGGAATGCACAGGACGGGAAGGAATGCACAGTGCTTGATTCTTGTCTGAATTAATCACAGTGATCCTTGTGGGGATCAAGGGGTGACCTACCTGATTTCAGCCACCCACAGATAAATGCCACGCACGGAAAAGTGAGGACAGCTCCAAGTTCAAAAATCTCTCCTGCAAATCATTCCAGGCTGGGCTGCCAAAACCCAAAGCAAAGCCCTTAGATCAGCAGCCCCTTCTGCAAGTGTCACCCACCACCCCTCAGCTGCACTGAGCGTGGCAGGGAACCTGAAACCAATAGGACAATGACAGAGAGTCTTTGCACAAATTATGATATTCCCTCTGTCTGAACACTCAAAAAAAAAAAAAAATCCTGGGAGTTTCCTGTTACGATTGTAATTTTTACTATTTTTTTTTTAAACAATAACATTTAGAAAAATGAAAGAAAAAGGTGATATAGTTTAAGTCCTGTTTTAAAAAATAGTGGCTCCTAGGAGGTCATAAAACTTCATTTGGAAAACACACAAGGGGAGAGTTACAAAAGAAACTGGAGGGATCTTGGAAGATGAACTGAGAGCAGACACGTGCTTTTGCATTAATTAACAGCCAGTTGGTAATTGTCTTGTCTTTATTTTTTTTAAACAGAAATTGCCAGCAACCAGAGGGTCAGGACAGACCTGAGCAGTACCACAGCCATGCTCTGCCCTTGTTCTCCACGCACAGCTCCTGAAATCCATGAGAACATGGAGTAAACAGCACATGCCTGCTGCCAAATCCCAAAAACCCCAGCAGGAGTTCCAGGGCCTGTTGCTCAGCTCTCCTGGAGCTTCTCTGCCCCTGGAATACAGGGGCTGTGGACTGGAGTGCAGCAGAACTCAGGGCAAAGGGTGGAAAAATCTCAATTGATGTGTGATACAAATCCCCCTGAAGCCCACAAGGGTTTTACAGCAAAAGCAGGGAATGCCAGGAAGAGCAGAGCAGGGAGTGCTGATCCAACAGCAGCTCCAGGGGTTGGTCAGTGTTAGAACCAACAAGAAAATACCCTGCTCAAAAAACAGGTGCATTTTGAACCTTTGAAAAGGCAGATTAAGCTCAGGATATCTCTGTCTATCAAGGAACTGGGGTTAAAAAAAATCTTGGGATGTGAACATCCACCTCGTTTTCTTCTCTTCTGCCTTTACACTGTTTAAAATCTACCGGTTCCTAATCTCCTTCCAGAAGATTTAGTTGGATTTATATGGCAAAGGGAAGGAAAGGGCGCAACGGGCACGGGAAGAGTGGGAAGAAAGGGAAATCTTTAAATTGCCATCTTTCATCAGAGTAAGGAAATCAAAGGCTGGTGCCTTCGGGGCAGGATTTGTTACAAATCCCTGTTGGGAGCAGCTGCATCCTCTGGGGATTGGCAGGGAGAGAGGAGCCTTTCCCCCTTTAGGAGACCAGTTCAAATCCAGGGCACTGGTGGCTTTAAGGAATGACAGGGATGGGCTGGAAGCAGCTTTTCCCTCCTAATCTGAAAGCACGGAGGGATCTGCTCCTGGCTGCACTGGGAGCTCCCCCTCCTGTCCTGCTGCTGGGCGCATTCCTGGGATATTTGCAGGATATTCCCTCTGCTCCCTAAAAAAAAGGAACCCAGGACCTCAGTGCTTGTACTGAGCCACTGTTTAAAAATTTTTGTAGTATTTCCATCAGCAAAAAAAATTCCAAATGCTCTGGAATGTGCCTTACAGTGCCAAACCAAGAACAAAATAAAGCCTGGATGCTGCAATGGATTAATTTTTCCATCAGTTCAATGAATGGTTATGGAAGCTTTTTTGTGAAACTGGTTCAGTATTACTCCTTTTTTTCCTGCCATGCTACTCTACAGAAAATTCTGATTATTCCCTATCGTTTGGGACAGGAACTGTTTCAAAATTCCAGTTTCCAATGGAAGACATCTCCTCAGTTCAGCGAGGAGGCAGAGATAAATTAAGGTGTGGGTTCACAGGAGAAGAAGGAAGAAAAAGCTTAGGGACATGTATCCTACCCACATTCCAATGCAAGTATTTACTGCCACATCTTAGATCCCTAAAAGGCTCCTCTCTCTTGCAGAAATCCCAGAAAACCTCCCAGTCCCCAGGGAGTGGTGGCTCCTTTCTTCTTGAACAGGAACTTTTCCTCTCTTTTCATCCTGCAGGTTCAGAAAGGTTTCCCTGGGCCCTTGCAGCTGAATTTCCAGAGGAAGGCAGGCCTAAAACTCAAATCTACAGCAGCCAAAAACCTCTGTGCCTCTGTGGAACTGCTGGGAAAGCTCCCCAAGGCCATGGAATTCAAAATAACAGGAACAGGGTTCTTTGAATCCTGGATTTGCCCAGATTTTGTTGCTGCAGAGGACGGAGCAGCCAGGCCTGAGCTCAGCTCCCTGGAGAAACTGGACTCTCAAGCTCAGGCACAATCTGGTGTGATCTGAGGATTCCAAGGTATTTCATCTGGAGTCTGCCCCAAATCGGGCACGTTTGGGGCAAAAAGGAGAGGTCACATCAGCCTTCCCAGGGATCTGCAGCTCGCTGAATGGAGACATCCCAGAGCTGACATTTCCTCAGGGGATTCTTCTTAAAGAGGGACACAAATTCCCAGCCCTGACAGAGTTCCAGGAGCGAGGCTGTGGGGTCTCCACAGCCCGGAGCAGGAGCTCATCCCATTCCTGGAGAAATCCAATCAACCTGACTGGCAGCTGCAGGAGGATGCCCTAATTTTGTTGGTTTTTGGGCATTTCTATGCTGGAAAAACTCCTTGCAGAAATGCAATTACACAGCAAAACAGGTTTTCAGTGGTTTATTTTCCACACCTTCCGTTCCCTCCTTTGCTCCTGTGTGTTCTGTCAGCAGGAGAAGCGTTTCCAAACTATTTTTCCAGCTTATAAAAGGAGGAATTACCAAACATCCTCCAGGAAGCAGCCTCGAGGGAGCGTTCTTTGCACGCTCTCATTAGGGCTGGCTTCAGCTTTTATTTTCATGTTGGTGGAAAATAATTTTTCAGTTAAAAAGCACCTGTGCAGTGGATCAAACGGGGTTTGGAACCATCCAGAGCTTCCCACTTTTCACGGCGTGCACGGAGACAGAGAAAAAGACAAAGGAGAGGAGGTAGATGGGACAAGGAAAAGGGAAAACACACAGAGGAACCAGGCTTAACCAAGATTAATCAAGGAAAAGGCCAGAACACAGATTTATTCACAGAAAAACAGGATCTTCATCCCTTCAGCCAGGTGGGACTCGAGTGCAAGAGGCACAACAAAGAGCATTTTGCTGCTTCATATTTTTAAGGCTTCCCACCCGCACAGCTGAGATTTCCAAGTAAAAACTTTTATTAAGTGCAGATATTTGCCTGGCACCACCGGGGCTGCTGGAGATCACAAGCACAGAACACTTTTATCCTGTTTTCAGCCACCGAGCTCTCGTGGGGGAATGACACGAGGATCTGGAGGGGATTTAGGCTGGCCCAGGGCTGGGCGGACAGGTGGGAAATTCAGATCCAGATTTAAAAACCAGCAGTTGCAGTTTGTGCTCTGACCACCAGCCTCTGGATCTTCATCAACTGAGGAACCCCTCTCTTATCTCTGGGTACAGTTGTCCCTGTTTTTCATGGGAACAACAACTCTGAGAATTCATGAAACGTATTTTGACCACAGCTCCTCGTTTCCTTCCCACGGGGCAGACCAGTGAGGCCACACTGACCTAAAACCCCCTAAATTGGAACGTGCCCTGACCGCTCTGATGTCGCTGCAGTGCAGGATGGACTCACCCAGGGACAAGGGAGCGGAGAGAGGCACAGGGACGTTCCTGACCATGGAGGTAATGTACAGAAATCAGTCTCCAGTGTAAATCCTGGATAATGGCACAATTTCACATGGACAGGTTTGAGGACTGAATTCCTGGACATCCATTCCAGAGCTGAGATCACACCCTGAGGAAGACTGCAGGGTCCCTGTGGAATAATCCCCACCCCAGGCCTGCTCCCGGCCTGCTGAACCACTCTTTCCTCCTGCAAGGACTCCTAATGCCTTCTCAAACACCAGCTACCCACATTTTGGGGATTTTTTGGAAGCCACGTGTTAATTCCCATGCCATTTGCCCTGTTTCCTAGGACAGAGAGAATTCCTAATGATAGGCAAGGTTTGTTGAAGCCAATAGCTCATTTAGGCCTGGCTTTCCTTAGCAAACCAAAGCTCTTCATCTGTCCTTTTAAGTTATCCTCAAAAGGCTTTATTTCAACAGTGCAGATGAAGACAGAGTCTTTTAAAGTAACTGCTTTATCCTCTTTGGGAGGCAATTAAAGAGTGCAAGAAATTACCACCTTCTGTTTCTATTCCTGTCATGGCTGGATAATTGGTTTGTTTTTAGAGAGGGAAAACCACTCAGACACTGCCAACCTCAACATTTTGGGCTGCTTGGAGATGACGGGTGCAAAAGCAGCTCTGCCAAAGCAGAGGACGTTTGGGAGAGGTGCCCTGGATTTCCCTGGGATTACCTGGATCCTCAGGAAGGCGTGGGATTCCCTCATCAATGTCCTGCCATCCTCTCCCCTGGGACGAGCACGAAGTTACAGAGCACACCCAGGAAAATCTTTGTGCATCCAGGAGCCAGGTGAGCTCTTCCTGCCCTGCTTTCCCTGCCCCTCCTCAAGGCAAAACCACAAAACAAATCCCTGCGGATCCCTGTGGATCACAAATCTTCACACCGGCCAAAACTCCAAGTTTTTTTTTTAATCGAAGTTTCCTGAGTTTCCGTAAAAAAACGCGGATCAGGAAGAGGTTAAATGGAAAATGATTCATTGCAAATTCCAGGCTTTCCCTGTTTCCCTGCCCAGCCCATTCCAGGAGCAGGGAATCATTTCCCTGTGTCCCAAGCAGCTCTGCGGGCTCTGTCAGCAGCAATGAGAAGCTGTCTGCCAATGCTGCGGCTCCTGTAGCTGTGGCTCCTTAACTCCAGTCTGGGAATCCACTCTTGGAAAGACAAATCCATGCAATCGCTAAAATTGATCCAGAGTGGATGAGGGAATTACAGGAATTTTCCAAGCTGGATGTATCCACAGTGCCTGAACTTGAAAGGTTTGAAATTCAATTACAGAAACTAAAATAAATGACCATAATGTTTTCTATTATCAGATACATACAAATCATTTTCCCTTCCTTCCCCTGCCCCAATAAAACAAATTTCAATTACTTTTTCATAATCAACAAGCTTGACCTTCTATCAAAGTCCTTTGGCAGTGCCCAACTTTGGAAGTTAAATCATAGATCAGAGCTAGAACAACACAGCAGAGGGGCTGAAGTTTCCAAGTGCAGAATTCTAGCTTAAAAATCGAGGACCAAGTGCTTCTGCTGCAGGTGGAGCAACCAGAGGAAAAGCTGAGCGTGGCACATGCTGTGGATCACCAAAATCCTGGAAAATTAATGTGCATACACTGAATTCTTCATGTTCATCCAGTCTTTGCATGAGACTGCAAAACAATGGGTTGTCCAGAAAAAAATCCCCATTTTTACCAGTCAGCTAAAAATTCATGGATGTGATTCCCCCTCGGAATCTGCAAATCGCAAAGAGGCAAAATATTTATCAGGTGGCTGAAGCCAAGGCTAAAAAATGACCTTAATGGATTTAATTGCCCTTGGTGCAGATATTTGAACTGGTGTCAGGGCTGGTCTTGAGCTGGTCCTAAAAAACCACCTCCTACTCCAACCAAAGAGCTACTTTTACACTCCCCAATAATCTGCAGCCAGAAATAGCAAGGCTAAAAATAAGGTTTTTCTTCTGCCATTCATCCCAACTCCTCTGAAATCAGTTGGTTGCTGTGCCTGAGCCTTGTGAGGGGAATTTTCTAAACTGCTGAAGGTTTACCCCACATTTCTCTCACCTTGGAGTAGCTAAGCAGTGAGTAAGGGCTGTGGTGTGCAGCCAGCACGGTGCTGCTACTCCAGGGGCTCCGGATTTGTGTGGATGCAGCAGGAAAAACACTTTATCAGGCATGGGAACTGCCCAGAGAACAATCCATTTCTGAGGCATTCTGAGCAAATTTTCCATTTCTGAGGTCGACGTTTGGAGCCTTTGCTGTTTTTTTGGAAGAACAAAACTGAGACCCGAACTTTTCACTGGTGACTTGGGAAGACTTTGCAGCCCAGTTGTGAGAGAATTGGGTTTGCCTGAACATCAAAGGCCCCAACTTCACCTCCTTCACCGGTCACTTCCCTTCCAGGACGGCTTTTGCTGGAAAGAACCCTCTGATAGCCAAGGTCAGTGTCCTGGCTGATCAGGCTTTTTAGCACAGGAATTTATTTCAGTGGCATTGTAGATGGAATTAAATATTCCTGCATAGCAAAATATCTTGACAAAATAACCTTGTTGAAAATATTACAATCAAACCTAGGCTGTCTCAGCTACTCCTGAGCTTATAGATATATAAAATTTGCATTAGAAAAGCATCCTAAGCCTTTTCCTCTCAGTCCTCCCTCTTCCTCCTTTAACACGATGTGATTTGGGCCCTGGTTTTTACACCACCACAAAAAATAATGATTAAAAAAAAGGGCATTTGCAGTTGTCACAGGAGCAGGGACGGGAAGAGAAAACAAACATGGGGTTGCCAAGGTTACTGACACTCCTGGCTGAGGAGATGAATGGAATTGGTAGGGAGGAGACAGGTGCAGAGAGACACTCAACTCGATTTTCACAGTCCTCCTAGCTCAGATGTGACTAGCCCTTCTAATTTTTAAATTTTTTTTTTTTTTTTCCCTCCTGGGAAATTTAAATCAATTTGTATCCAGCAGAATCCTTCATCTGCTGCCTCGCAGCTGTGAGGCTCCAGCAGCACCCGTGGAGCTGCCCCAGCCTTTCTCAGTGCTGATCTGCTAAAGCTCCTGTAAAAAACCCAAATCACTTCCACTCCAATCAAAGAGCTGCATTTACACTGTCTCGATAATCTGCAGCCACAAATAGCAAGGCTAAAAATAAGATTTCTTTTTTTTTTTCTTCTGCCATTCATCCCAACTCCTCTGAAATCAATTGGTTGCTGTGCCTGAACCTTATGAGGGTAATTTTCTTAACTGTGCCTCTGTTGCAAACAAGTTGTTCCTGGTGTCTCAGAGACAGGGAGCAGCTATTTTAGAGCAGCAAGATGAAAGTTTCCCTATCGTGGTTTTGGTCTAAACCTGCCTCGGAACAGCCAGTCACAACTGGAGGCAGCTTTCTGGTGGATGTAACGAAATGTCCTTTCTCACCACCAGGAAGTGAAATTCCTCACTGGATTCCAGCTGCTTCCCAGTGCAGCAGATTATTGGGAGAGGGGTCAAAGCAGGAGCTACGACAGCACCTGGAGATGGCGGAACTCAGCTGGGTTTGCTGCACGGGCTCCGGCTTTCCATCCGTCCCAGCTCTGTTGAGTCAATGCTTTTGGTGTTACCGGCTGATGGGAGAATCATGGAATGGTTTGGGTGGGACGGGACCTTAAATCCCACCCAGTGCCATGGGCAGAGACACCTCCCACCATCCCAGGTGGCTCCAAGCCCCGTCCTTGGACACTTCCCGGGATGGGGCCGGCACAGCAGATGCTGCAGAAGGTGATGAACAGAGGAGCTGGAGAGAGCCATGGCCCGCACTGCCCTGACCTCAGCCAGGGAGGGTTATCCCACCTGGCAGCACGCGGGACAGGGAATTCTGAGCCATCTCTCTCACTCCAGGACTCTGGCACTGCCCGTGGCCTCAGGTCAGTGGCCCCTGCAGTGCCAGGGAGTTGCTGACACCCCTGGCACCCCTGGGAATAAAGGACACGCACCTTAATCCATCATGAATTCCAGGAACAATTTAAGTCGCCTCTCAAAAAGTTGAAGAATTGAAGATCACTGAGCCAAGTTTTCCAAGTTGTTCTCTCCAGACTCTCCTTTGGTTCTTTAGGGAAGCTGTGGATTCCCCATCCCTGTAAGTGTCCAAGGCCAGGTTAGGCAGGGCTTGGAGCAACCTGGGATAGTGGGAGGTGTCCCTGCCCATGGCAGGGGTGGGAATGGATGGGATTTAAGGTCCTTTCTACCCCAAACCGTCCTGGAATTCCGTGACACTTTCAGGCTGTTTGCTCTACAAAGAAAACAGGCTCTAAACTCTGCTCCTGTTTATTTTCCACAGCATTCGCCCAACTCTGGGCTTCAAGAAGGGGCTCAAGAAGGGACTGGGAATTCTGAGAACCTGCTGATCTCAGCTCTCCTGAAATAGATATTTCCCTTTGCTTACTGCAGGACTGGAGAGAATTAATTTAATTTTGGTTCAGAGTGGGGAAGAGATGTTTTCCTGAAGAAAGCAAGCAATTATTTCTCATCGGTAATCAGAAGTGTCATCTTCATTGTGACTCTGTGTCCAGCAGGTTATGGAAACAGGGACAGGACAAGAGGCAATTAGGAAAAAAATTAAACCCTGAGAAACCCCTGTGACTTGGAAAGGGTCTGTCCTGCTCCAGCCGTCACTTGAAATGTGATCCACTCTTTGAAACACACTGAATAATTGAAATCATTCCTTTAATAAAGAATTTGTACATGTTAATTGAAGATATTCAAATGTGAAGCATCTTGAAATAGCGAGGTTTCATCCATCTGTGGTGTAAATAAAGCTGATTCCTTTCAAGCCAAGGGAGCTGAGCTGATTTCCAGCAGCTCAGGATCCGTCCTGGATGCTCCCAAGGCTTAATTAACTCTGTGCACCTCTGCTATCACTGACTGCTCTCGGATGGATCCGTGATGGAGCTCTTATCACCTGTGAGATGTGGAGCCTGCACCCCTCAGAGCTGCAGGAACCGGATATTATCCTGTTTATATTCCTGGCATGGCCTCCCTGACATGGGATGGGCTTTCCTTGGGAGAAGCAGCAGGAATTACTGTGTTTGTATGTTCAGTTTAATCAATAACACAAAAAAAACCCCCCAAAAAACCCCAAAGACTGAGGAGCCAGCCTGCCCATGGGTAGTCCTTACAACTGAAGCATTTCTGGGGGAAATAATTCCAATCTCAAGTTTGCAAAGACAGCTTAAATACAGAAAAGGAAAAAGAATCTTCACCCAAAAAGTCCTTACTATTGAAAACATCAAACGTGAATAATTTTGCAGCTGGAGAACGGGGGCAAAACCACCAGTAAATGTAATTATGGTGCATTTTCTATCCAGGATTAAGTGGTGGGGTTGGAGGAGATCATTATTCATTATTAATTATCAATGCATCTTACTGAAAAGTTCATCAAGGCATTTATTCAGGACCTGGGTGTCCCTCCCAGTGAAACCACAGAGTGGTTCTGGGAGGAACTGGGGAACATCTGTCCTGTTGTGAAAGGTGTTTAGTCTTTATTGCTCCCACCTCAGGTTTATTCTGGAGTGTTGCCTCCTAAGAGAGTGAAAAGCCCCACGTTGTTGTGAGGTTGGCAAATTCAATTTTCACACGCAGCTATAGGAGGCAGATTTACAAACTAATTAAGTATAACAATCTCAGAAGCACTGCTTGTGTCTGAAGAGGCTCAGATCAGGCAGCTGAGTTATTCCTGTGGATAAAACCCCCAAATTATTCCAAGGGAACAACCCAGAACCAGGCCCGAATTATCTTCTGTCCGCTGTAAACCAACCCATGTGCAAACACCTTGTGCGAGCATCTTCCCAAGTTATTAAACTGCTTGAAAAGAAAGTTTCTTGGGGAAAAGAAACCCCACTCGAAATGTTCTTTTCCCTCCTCTTTTCCTGTCTGCACTTGGTTTTTCTGCTGCTTCTAATTCACCACAATTAAGTTGCTCAAGACAGCAAGAAGTGGCACCTTTCCCCCTCCCAGAGCTGTGATATTTGGTGAGGAGTTTGGTACAAAGAGCAGCTAAAACTATTTTTATTCCTGCCTGTCTCTATTTTTTTTTCCCCAGTGCAGGAACACACCAGACTCAGTTTGTTGCCTCTTTGCTCCCGTGTCTCGCGTGTATTTTCTGCATTCTTAGTCACTTCAGTCTGCCTGTTCCTCACACCAAAATTCCATAGCAACCTGGATTTCAGGAACTGCTTCTCCTCCTGCGACTTTATTGTAAACAGGCATTAAAACAAAAGTTCAAAACCACAATTATCTGATGAGCAAACAGCTCAAACGAAGGTTTTTTTCCAGTTGTTTTTCCACCACAAGTATCAAAACCAGTTTTTTATGATTCTTTATTATAGACTTTGATTGTTTATCAGCGATTTTCACAGAGGAGAAGATGTTTTCTCTGGAGAATTTAACTCTGAATATTATTGCTGTGGGTGTCTGTGAAAATGTAGAGGTTTTTGAACTCCCACATTGAAAATGGGCTCAGTTCTGCCCAAAACTGCCCTGACAGCCTTCCCAGGACCCTTGGGATGTGCAACACTGGCAAAAATCCTTGGATTTGTCGTGATTTGATCGAAGTCCCTCTTCCTGCATCCAATGCCAATGGGAATACAAGGGACGCAAACGTGCAGGAGTGCAAGATAAATCCAGGCTGTCCTGGCAATTCCTCTGCAACTGGAGCAGCTGAAGAGATTTGTCCCCTATAAAAGCCGTTTAAAATCAAGCTGGGCTTGATGAACTGGAACACCCCAGTTAATAAAATGGAAACTTCAACCACAGCCTGCACCTGGGTGGAACAACCCCACTGGAAGAGGAGCCGCCCTGCACACACGAATCAGTAAAATATTGATAACCACAGGCACTCGGGAATAAATCCCTTTCTGCCTTGCTCTTGCTGACAAAAGGGAAAGATTTAGCTGAGCCACAGCTTGGCTTTGCTGGGGCTGCCTCACTTGGCACATGTCAAAAAACCAGAGCAAAGGCTGAGCCTGGCCCAGGATTGATGGGCTCCTGTTACTGCTCCAGACCCAGCCATACATAACCCATTGTTTGGGCAATAACTTGGATGTTTTCTGACTTCACGCGGCTGCTCCGGGTGCAGTTTGATGTATGAAGTGTTTAATGCACATCTACATGGAATACAAGTCATTTATTCTCATTAGGGGAAGATGGATGCAAATAATTTCAGAACGGGTTCTGATGTCTTTACTCTTTTAAAGAAATATCTGACTCCAGGAGTATAAAGAAATATGGAACTCCAGGAATGTAAATAAATATCCCACTCCTGAGATATAAATAAATATCTAACTCCAGGAATATAAATAAATATCCAACTCTTGAAATATAAATAAATATCTAACTTCTGAAATACAAATAAATATCTAACTCCAGAAATATAAATAAATATCCAGCTCCTGAAATATAAATAAATATCTGACTCCAGAACTCCTCCCACTGTTGTAGCTTCACGTGAAAGGCTTTCCTGTCTTTTCCCCCTTCTCTTTCTCTTTTCTTCTCTCTTTTTTTCCCCCTTTTTTATTTTTCCACAAGGTATTTGAGGGGAAGGGTCTCTTGAGAGGCTCTAAGCAGCAGCCTCATGCAGCCCTTTATATTTATGAAAGCCCCCTTGAAAGTGATTAAACTTTGGGGGTTTCTGAGCCCATTTCCATGAGCATTTTGGGGTTTCTCTGGTGTTTCACACTTCTCACCCAGGTTAGATCCCTGGCCTGGTCACTGAACACCACAGGTGACACTTCTGCCTCTGGCATGGATTAGGGAAGGGAGGTATTGGGAATTCCACATAAAAAGCCTTTCCCAGCATATTAATTTTTATCTATTGGGGCTGGAGAGCATCTAAGGGATTGTTCTTCCCAAAACATTCTTCCCTTTCCTTTAATTTCGTATCATGGCAGCACTGCTTGTTTTGAGTCACACACTTGGAGATTTTGTAGGACAATCTGTGGGACAAGAACAACTGGGAAGAGCCTTTCCCTCGTAGGATTTCCCACACATCTCCCAGGTGCCCCCTCAAGATGTTCCCTTTGCGAGGCTGAAGGGTCTTTGTGTGGTTTATTTCCAGAACTTTGGCAAATCAGGACAAGAACAGATTCTCACTTATTATAAATCTGACTCATTCCACCGAAATTAGATTTAAGACAGGCTTAAGATCCAAATTAAGCCTCTGTTAAAGTTAAATTCATGTTAATATTGGTCCAGCAGAGAGAACCAACCCTGTTTCTGTGATCATCCGTCCCTGCTGGGTAGATGCTCACAGGATGATGGAGTTATTTCAGTTTATCTCAGTTTATTTCAGTTTATATCAGTTTATTTTAGATATATCAGTCATGACTGTCTGGGGGAACAGCTGACATTAAACCCAGGGATTTTAGGGTCATGAGTGTGGGCACAAGGCCTCGCCTGTGGAGCTGCATCAGCAGAGGGATAATTGAAAACCAGAATTCTTTTCTCCGAGGAAAAGGCCTTGTCAGGTAAACCATTCACCACAGGGGCAGAACAAGGCCAGCAGTGGTTCAGGCTCCCCAGATTGATTGAATCCGCTATATTTAGAGAGCTTCTCTGGATTTGTATTGATGGAGGAGAACAGAATTTGTCCCAAAGCACCTCGGATGCAAATGCTCGAGTGATGATGTAACATCTGCCCTCTCCCCCAGAAACCTCACCTGGTTATTTAAAGCCAATAAATGGAATAATGCCCAACCGTCATATTTAATTGCACTTATTGTAAATCTGTTTGGGTAATAATTTCCTATCCCTCCAGGTGACACAACCCTTTTAGTGGAGTTTCTAAGTCCAAATTCAATATTAGGGCAGGGAGTTCTGCATTTTGCCCTCCGCCAAGGTCATCTCTCACTCCTGAAATGTGGCCACAGATCAGACATTTTGCAAGAAAAACCTTCTAATTTTGAAGAGGAGGTTGGCTCTAAACAGGTATTTGTATTTTCTGCTGGGGATTGGGAAGCAGATGGGCAACCAAATTCATTTTGAACCCCCAAAAGCCATTTTGGGCAAAGTTGAAGTGTTTAAAGCAAAGCAATTGGTGCAGTTCTAAATCATCATTTCATCTCACCCATTGCTGAAATGAGTTTTAAGTAATCTTATTAGGGAAGGGTCTTAAAGGCATTTGGGTTTGGGGGTTTTAATTTTATTTTTTTATTCTTTTGGGGGGATAAGGGGAGGAATTTTGAGTTTAATTTTTCTCTTACACCTTTGTTTTTCCAATTAACATCAAAAATTTATTACATTAGAAGACAGGGGGAATTGCTCACAGAGCACTCACTTCTTCCAGCAGGTGAAAAACTCCTTTTTTTCCCTCTCTGCTAATCCTCAGTTTCAAAAAAGTCTTTGAATATTTCTATTTTTTTTCAAAATCAGACTGAATACATTAACAAAGGGTGAGAGCAGAGCTGAAAACCCCGGAATTTGCTCATCTGTGCACTTTTCCTCCTGTTTCCCACTGCCCATTTCCACACTAATTTAATCAGCTCCCACCACATCTGCAGTATTTATCATAAGCTTGCCTACTTTAAGCTAAAGACTCTAAAAAAGACATAAAATCATGGCATTACATTAAGCAGAAATAAAGCTTATTTAAGCCAAAATACTTCTGATTTAAATCCTATTGAGGCCGACAGCCCCAGAGTGGCAGAATGGGAACAGGAGCACCCCGGTGGCCTCGCTGCACTGGGAGCCTGCAATTAGCTCTTCAAAAGGGTCTTTAACCACCAATATCCCTCAGAAATGGCCTCCAATCAAATCCTAAACTCAAATACAACTGTACTGATTGATACTAGAATTTATCTAATTGTTAAGCACTTATTGAGCCATGTTTTATTTTTCCCAGATGAGATTTGGTGTTCCCTAACAGATCCATTCTAAATACTAAAAGCTGTGGATATTTATAAGACTTTCTGTCCCTCCAACACCAAAATTTCCCAGATATTTCCTGGCTGTATAATTGCTTTTTGATAGTATTGGGCTTGTTATTTGAATAGATTTCTTTTAAATGTTGCTTTGGAGGAAAAAAAAAAGAGTTTGGTGAGGAACTGGAAACCAAACTGCAGCAGGCACGGGGTGCTCCACAGATCACACCCAAAAGACTCCCAGGGTCAGTGAGAAACACAGACTACAAAAGGAGAAGTATTAATTAATGGCCAAACTCTGAAAAATAAGGAATTTTTTAAAAAAATTCTTCAAATTTTTCTTTGCTACCAAAATCTCTTGTTTGGAAAAAGAAAATTCAGGGTGGGAAATGTGAGGGGAAAGTAATACTGGTTTTTCTGTTTTATCACTGTTTTGTCACTGTTTCTTCTAGTACTTCCAAGACTCCTTTTCCATTTATTCCCTGTTTTAAAAAATATATATTCCAACCATCAAAACCAGTACACAGAATCATGGAATGATTGGGGTTGGAAAAGACCTCCAAGGTCACCGAGTCCGATCTTGACAGTTCAGTGTCATTCAGTTTTTCTTGAGACTCTTCAGTGAACATTCCTGCAGCTGATGGAGGTTTTCCTGCCCCTAAAGCTGCATTTTAGGGAATCATTTATTTAAGAGAAAAATTAACTCCAGGCACAGATGAACAAAAGCAACCCTCAGAAGACAGCGAGGGCAATTTCCAAAGGCTTGAAAAGTCGAAGCTTTCCAAATTCCAGACTTTTTCCCTGCAGTGAGTTCCTTCTGGTGCATGGACATTTGATTCCTGAACAGCCTCAGCATCTCCAGGTCGCGGTGATTCCCTCGTTATCACTTGATCTGTAAACAAACAGGACTGGAGCTGCTGACTTCAAAGGGAAAAACTCCTTTTGCCACTGGAAACACAAAAAGAGGCTCATCTCCAGCCCATCCCACCTGGATTTTGTACACCATGCAGGAAAGGAAAAGCTGAGGTTCAGGTTCAGCCAAACCTGAGCTGCCCTGCACAACGTGGTGGTGTTTAATTAGAAATAAACACCCTTTGGTCACCCTGGCAGGCAGCAACACCTCCAGGAGGTTTTTCAGGTTTGAAAGAGTGTTTTAAACTAAGAGTTCCAAGGCTTTGATCTTCTCCCTGACCTCCTCCTTCGGTTTTTGCTCACCTTTGCTCTGTCCTTTTACCACTGCTATTATATGTTTACATCACCTGGAGCCCCGGGCTTCAATCCAGGAGCCAAGGGAAGTGCTGGGAACTCTCATAAAAGCATGGAATGGCCTTTAATTGGCAAAGTAATGATCGTGTTGTAATGTAATAAGACAAAAGGTACTGCTGTAATGAGGAAAAGCTGCTTAACCCAGCACTAATTATGACAAAGCTCCAGGGAGGTCCCCAGGCCTGCAGGCCTCAGGTCTCTGCCAAAGCCCAGGGGCTCATCCCTGCTCATCCTGGGTGTTGTACAAGTCCAAAACACAGCCAGATCAGATGATTCCTCAGCTGAACCGGCAATCCATCGAATCTCCATCTCCCCAGTAATCCTTTTAGGCTATCAAAATACGGGATTGATGGGATGGAACATCTGTCCATTGGCATTGCCACCTCGGAGGGGAACAGGCAGGGTGGAGCACGTGGTGGTGGTGGCTGGGTCTAAAGGAGCACATTTTTGTCAGCAGAAGGCATCATCTCATCTGAAAGAACACAGCCTCGGCGATGAAATGTGGAAGCAGCAGGAAAAGAAGTGGAATAGTCAGCAAAATACAACCAGACACGACTCCTGCAGTTGGATTCCTGCATCCAGGGAAGGGTTAACTCAGAGGTTTCCTGTGTCCTGCAGTCAGTGACTTGTGCAGTTCATCCCCGATGCCAGAACAGAATAACAACTGCCTTACAAACCTATTTTATTTAATCTTCCTCGTTCCTTATTTTATTTTCTCAGAGTTCCTCCCTGTCCTGAGGAATTCCCAATCTTCCTCCTCAGTGCTGGCAGAGCTGAGCAGGAGCAGAAATGGGCTACAAGGATTTTAATTTCGGTAGGAGCTGCTCTTAGGTGAGGCACAGACTTCAGCTCTCAAACAAAAAGCAATGCCAGACATTAAGATTCAATTGCTCCTTAAAATGTTATTGCTCTGCATTTAAATATTCTCATCTTCTGGATCCCTTTTTCCTGTCCTTCCCATTCACATCGTCTCTCTCATTACAGAGATGAAATTCAAATGATCCTAAAATCAATACAGTGAGTTCTCCACTGCTTTCCAGCTATTTCCAGTCTTACTGCCCCAATCCCACTTTTCCTAACTCATCTTTCCCAGGTAACTTGCCTTCCCAGGTAATTTCCTTAACTCAGATTCAGCTGAATAATGAAATACATCAGCCCACCTAAATGCATTTATGCTCCAATAGTACCTGAAAATAAAACTCAGTCACTCTCTGCTTTAATCCTCATTCTTCCCTTTGTGTTAATTTACCATGTTTGGAAAAAAAACCCCAAACCTTGTGGGGAGGAAAAATTTTCTACTTCATGCTTTATTAATATACTTCAAATTCATGGGAATTACACTGATCTGGGTGTGTGAGTAAAATGTGCTACTGAGATCTGTATTCATAGAAAAACGAAATATTGAGGTGATCTTTAAAAGTTACATTTCCTTGCAGTAAATAATTTCTTTCCTAAGCAGGTGACACGATGGCTTTGAGAGGTTAACACAAAATATCTGATCCCAGTGTCACTCAGAGGTGCCTGAAACATCTCTAAGAAACCAATACTCCCCTGTAAGAAGTGTTTGATCACAGATAAAACCTTATCTGGGCAACCTGGTCCAGCAGAAAGCATCCCTCGGAAATCCAGGTTGGAATGAGCTGACGAGGGAGAAAGTCCTTGAACCCAAAAAGTCCTTTTTTTTCCCTGAGTTCCCCAGATATAAAGCCCAGGCACTGAACAATCTCTCTTGTTAGTAAATAACTCCATGATAAATGGAATGGCAGCCCCTGGCTGCCGGCAGGAACATCGTGGGCTTGGAGGAACAGCTGGATTTGGACATTTGGCTCCTTCATCCTCTCCAAGCAATTAGAAGCCAACATTGCCCTGTCTGGCACAAAGCCCAAGGGACTATTTCTCCCTCCTGCTCCCAGGCCTGACGTTGGAATGGATTTATTTCCTCTCAAGGTTATATTCTGTTTATACTGATTTTATTAGTTCTGCAGCACAGCACCAACACTGGACACTTCTATGCTCGCACTGGGTTTTTTGGCTGTTTTTATGACAATGATTGGTTGGTTCCTGTTTTTCCTCCCCCTTTGATTTGCATGTTATGAATTCAAGGCTACTTTTTTAAGGTCAGATAGGAATGGGACAAAGAGCACTGTGAGCACAGTGGACACTCTCAGGGAGTTTTGGAAACTGCCATCGCTTTTAAAGGATTTTAATGGATTTTGCAGAAGTGATTCCAGAGTTAACCATCCCGGTGGGAGTCAACACTTCTAAACTGCCTGCCTCCAATCCCACAGAGTGACAGGAACAGGGATTATGGCTCTGGATCAAGGTATTTGGCATCAAGGAGCAAAAACACGTTTAAAAACCATGTCCAGCTCCCCACTCCAAACATTCCCCTTCCCAGCACATCCCCTTTTACGTCCCCAGGTCAGGGAGATGCTGAAAAAAATTACTTCCCTATTAATAAGGGCACTGTGAGTTCAGTTCAGAATTGATGGCTCCCGTTCTAAAGCATTAGAAGAGATGTTCCCTCCTTCATCAACAAATGGCTTTGGTGGAAAGTCTCCAGGAAGATTTTCCTGCTGTTGCTGATAAACCAAAGAGCTCCAAATGCTGAGCCACAAGTGGAAATAGTGATAGAGCCTGAAGAGCTCTCCATGCCAAAAGTACAGAAATTAAACAAATTATGAAACTTTAAAGGATTAAATAAGGAATGAGAATTCACTTTCCTTTTTTTCCTGAGGCGTTAATGCTGCTGCAAAAAGCCCTGAAGGCACAAAAGAGCTGAACAACAACCAAGCAGTTCCACTTGTAGAATTTCTGGTGCTTATTTTGAGACAGGACAGGCAAGAAAATGGATATTTCTTTTTCAGACACTCCCTCACCCACAGAGAACATCAAACAGCTCTGCTTTAATTACGTATAAGGAACCAGATTCAGCTAGAACACATCAAGTGATGCTATTTTTAACAAATATTTACAGCAAAGCTGTAAAAAAACAGTTCAGCCTTTTCACCACAGACTAAGCAACAAGTTTAATTTTTTTTTCCAATTTAAATTTTATTTGTATAAGGTTGTTTGATGGTCATATGTCTTGAAAATTTCCAGAAAAAGGCCAAAACACAGGCCCAGAATACAAATGCCTTCTTTCTTCTGTAAGGTGGGGCTGCCGTAGAAATCCCTGGAAATCTGGGAAAAACACACAGGGAAATAATGCTCCTACTTATGAAATGCTGAAGCAGTGAAGGTTATCTTGATTCTTTTAATTGTTATTGAAACAAGCTTGGATCTAACACCATTCTACTCAATCACAAAGTGATTTACGTACAAAACTGGCTGCAGTTCTCCACAGGTTTCCTTGGGGGAAATCTCTGTGGGTTTTCCTTTGGGAGAATCTCTCTGAGCGTGAACACAAGGATCCTGTGCAAGTTTGGGGATGAGAGAAGTGAATGGCAAAATGAGAGATGAGAAACTTGATCATTCAAAAAAAAAAATCCTCCAGTTATTCCCCTTGTGAGCACAATTCCTACCAGGTTATGGAGAACAAGGAATAATCCCAACTGCAGGGAAGGGCTGAGTGTCCTGAACCCATCCATGGCTGATCTGTCAAGGGAATCATGGAATGAGGTTGGAAGGACCTTAAATCCCATCCAGTGCCACCCCTGCCACGGGCAGGGACACCTCCCACTGTCCCAGGTGGCTCCAACCTCCCCTTGGACACTTCCAGGGCTTATGGGGCAGCCACAGCTTCTCTGGGAATTCCATCCCGGCCCCTCCCCACCCTCATTCCTTCCCAATATCCCATCTAAACCTTCCCTCTCTCAGCTTCAGGCCGTTCCTGTCCCTCCACCCCTGGTGAGAAGCAGCGGCAGGGTTGGTCTGACACACTTTGCACTTTGAAAACATCAACCCTTCATCTGGGAAAGCCAAATCTCTCCTTTAGTGATCATTTCCACCAACTGCTGCAGGAAGGATCATCTCCTTTTTGCTTCCAATCACTCCCTTCATCACACATTCCACGGCCCTCAGAACTTCACTGGAAAACATCCAAAAGGCACAAGGAGAGGCTCAGTTTGGGCTCCTCCAGTGAACAAACTGGCCCTTGTTGTTGGAACAGAAGGAAAATCCCCCTCGTGTCAGACTGGGGTTGAGAACACAGAATTTCAGGTGTTCCTTGCAGAAAACGTGAGGTGAGGTGGAGGGAAAAAAAAAAAGGCTCCATCAGTTTTGTTGATGCACGTTTTGATGAAAGCCTAAAATGCAAATGAAAAGAGAGAGAATAGGGATGAAGCATCTTTAAACTTACAACAAATCATTTTATATTGATAGAGTCCTGGGCTTAAATCCAAGCACAGCTATTGCCTTAATGCAGACTGATTTCAGGAGACTTAAAAATAGCCAAGATACTCTGGTGATTGGCAGGCATTGTGGAGACAGCTGCCAAAGTCAAATTGATTTTTTTTTTTTCCCTTTTGAAGGACTCCACATAATTTAAGCAAAGCTGCAAATTAAAGCACACACACATATATGACTCCTGGATGATTTAAAATACGTAGTCCCAGGAGGGGATCTAGTCTTTCAGCCTCACTTTTGAGGAGCACCGGGAAATCATGGGTAGGCTGACCCTAAAATGCTGGAAAAGCTCCAAATGGGTGATTTTGCTGGGTGTGATCATGCCCAAATCAGCTGCTACACTGAGCTCTGACCTCCAGGGCTTCAACACACCAAAATTCCAGGTATTCCTCACTACTAACCACGTCAGGATTTCACTGGGCACAAAACTCCATCCAACCCTGCCCCTCCTGAAGGCAGAGCTGCCCCACCAGGTCACAGAGGGCAGGTCAGGGCAGTGGGAGCAGGGAAAAGTCCAGTTGCTGCTGGGCTGGACAAATCCAGAGGGCAGCAGAAGGCACGGGCTCAGGAATGCTGGGGTTTTGCCCTTAAAACCCCCAGTTTGCCCCAAAACGTCAGGGGGGCAGAGGCAGAGAGGGATTGGGGTGGGTGTGGGGGCTGTTTAGGACATTTTCTGGTCCATGGAGGGCTCCGCTGCTCCCAGAGTTGTCCAAGGCTTCCAGCAGAAATGGAAACGCATTCCAACGTGGAATCCAGGTCTGGTGGATTCCCAGCCAGGGACATTTGCAAGCAAAGAGCAAAACCCGGGAGGAGCAGCTCCTCTGCCAGGTGGCTCAGGGCACACCCTGGGGTGCAGCCCCCAACTGCTGAGGGCTGGTGATATTTTAAATTAACAGTGCTGGACGTTGTTCGCGGCCAAAGCAGCAAAAAAAGTGCTCAGAGCAGTTCGTGGCATCCCCCGTTTGCCTTTTGGTCATTGCAAAATTAACATTTGCACATGCACGAACCTGCACGTGTCCTCTAAGGAACAAAAGGCCCAAACACAATAAAAATCTCCAAAAAGAAAAGCTCACTAAACTCCTTAAAACCATGAACCCAGAATTCTACATATAAAATAGTAGGGTTTGGGGGTTTTGTTTGTTTGTTTGTTTGTTTGCGGGGGTTTTTGTTGTTGTTTTTTTACATTGCATTATGGCCTGTGATGTATTTCTGTGGCATCAAGGAGATAATCACAGCTATGGGCTTAACACTGACAGCTTAAACACAACTCTGAAAATGTCACTGAAATCCTGAAGACAAGAAACCATTAAGGATGGTTTGCTTCAAACGGTGAGGTTTGGATGGATTGGATGTGCTGATACAATTTTTATTGTAAGAAGTTGACACCCTTTGATCTCCTTGTGGTTTTTCGTTCAAACCTCAGGTCCTCACTCCCCTGGGCCTGGATTTCCCTTTGCATCCAAAGCCCAGCATCTCTCCCATGATTTATTTCAGAATTCCCTTTTTATTACAAACCTTTCCACAGGGGAGGTGGGGGAAGAGGTGCTGGTCCCTCTTTATAAACTTCCCAGTGCCAAACACCCCCTTGGCACAAGCAATAAATCGGATCCCTGTTTCAAAGTCCCCTTTCCTCAGCCCAACAGGGCCATTAAAGCACAAATATCCATCACAGGCCCTGCCCAGCCCATTAGGAAGGTCAAATGTTGCCCAGCAGCTCCCTTTCAGCTCCAAACCTAATTACCCTGCCTGAAAATCCTCCTGCCCGCATTCTTGCTGAAATCCATAATGAGATTTTCCTCCAGGAGCAGCGCGGCAGAGATGATAAACCCTTTATATCAGCCCGGCACTAGGAAGGAAGAGCTTTGTTTAGCTCAGGTACGTGGCAGGAATGGGAAAGGCAGAGAAGTGAATTCCCAACGTTCAGGTCTTTGACGAAGGAATGCACCAGCATTTAGCTCGTGGAACGCCATTTCAAACTCATCAGGTCTGAAATTTACCTTTTAGCGGGGCATTTCATAGGGAAAAAAAAAAAAAAAGGCAAAAACTCCATTTCACCAGAAATTTTTTTTATATTTGTCAAATGAGAAATTTGGGCAAGCGTCGCCCGCCAAAAGTAAGAGTTTAAAATGGCTAAAAGCTTTCATTTGCAGATTTCAAAATGAAGAAAAAAAATTGCTTTTTATTTGGAAAAATCTGTTCTGGGGAAAATTTAAATACAATGATTTAAAAAAAAACTCGTTAAAAATAGGAAAAAACCCAGATTGGTTTGATTCCTGCTGTCAAACTGCATTTATGGGTTTTTAGCCAATATTTTCTTTCTTCTGTCCTCTTAAGAAATCCTAAACTTTTCTTACCTACAAACAACTCTTTAACCGTTATTTGCTCTGTTCTGCTTTGCTCAGCCAGAGAACATCAGGCATCATTTCTGAAGGACTAAGAATATTCAGAGGCTTTTCTTTTCCATATAAGCCAGGGAAAATCCTTCCCAAATAAAATGGCCTTGGCTGATTAATTAATTCCTTACAACTCTTTGACAGACAATCCACCCAAGATTGACAGACAGGAGACAAAGTTCAAGGGATGCCAGTGGGAAGAGAGCCCATTATTAATTTTCTAACATCTTAATAGCTCTTAAAAGACAGGATTCAACAATAATTCAACCTCAGAACTATTCCAGAGCCTGCTAATCCCAGCTGGAGGTTGGAGAAATGCAGCAGTGGGAACCAGGAAAGCGATTTAAATAGGAAAAACAATTACAGGAATAGGAAAAAAATTATAGAAACAGGGAAAAAAAAAACTGTTGTAAATGCTTTGTCTTGAAAAATCCAGGTCTTAGTCTGGGCAGTGTAGGGGGAGGAGACCTCTCACAGCATGGAAATAAATCTGAGATCTGGAATTTCCTAAGGATGCTCCTCAAATAGACAGAATTGCACAGGCAGGGCCTGTCTGAACAGAAAATTGTGGGATTTGTGATAGCCCTGGGTAGCCAAGGGGAACACAGAGCAAAAGTAGAGATTTCCGCTGATCTCCAAATGTCTCTTACTCATTTCTAATGAAAATTGTGAACATTTCCAGCTAATCCTCAGCAAACATTTCCCCTCCTCGTGTTCTTTGTAGGCTAAACCCAAACTTCTTGAAGAATTTGCTTTAAGGGGGACTTTGCTGTCGTTTACACCCGAAATAAAAGCAACTAAAAACCATCTCCCCCCAACTCCAGCATATTAATGCAGCATTTCCCATTGCCGATGAATGTCACGGGCTCCCCTGAGGAATTCTCCTTCACATATTGTTCCATCACAGATGAAGTCTCCAAAGTGACCTTTTCATGCAGCTGGATTGCAGGAGGGAGGTACCAGATGAAGAGGCTTGGAAGTAATGGTCAAATGTGATTTCCATTTGCGTGTCAGGATGTATTTCCATCCTCATCAGGACAAAAGGCTGGAAGTTGAAAATGATGCTGGGCAAAAAAATTAAAGTTGTTTGACTCACATTAAAAAAATCCTCTGGAAATGTTTTAGCTTCTTTATACTGATAAATCTTGTGTTGAAATATGGTGCAGTGGGTCAGAGTTGGAATGGGAGGGTTTGAATTTCAGTGACTTTTGGGTTGAAAAAGTGGCATTAATCTGTTCTGAGGCACTTCAGCAGCAAAAATCTTCCCCTGTAAAGCTGTTCCATCCAAAAGAAACCCAGAGTATCCACCTTGGATCCAGTGATTTTCTCCCAGTTTCCCACCTCGGTGTGCTGGTTTGTGTTGTGCTCTCACCTCTGTCACGTTGCTGAGCCTCTTTTTCTCCCTTTCAGGTGATTTTGGTTGTTTTTTTTTTTGCCAGGACTATTTGAAATCATAGAAACACAGAATCAGGGAATCCTGGAGTGGTTTGGGTGGAAGGGGCTTTAAATCCCACCCAGGGACACCTCCCACCATCCCAGGTTGCTCCAAGCCCCGTCCAACCTGGCCTTGGACACTTCCAGAGATCCAGGGGCATTAAGGATCCTTCCTGCTGAAGTTGTCCCTCATTCCACTTCTTTGGAGGTGAATGGAAAAGCTCCTGTCAGTGTTTTCGGGTGCTGAACATAAAGTCCAGAGGAGATTTGTGCCAGCACTGCTGTGCTGGGAGCATCCATGGGAAATCTCCCTGGAATCTCTACAGCCACCCCCTAAACCACTCCTTTTGCAGTGGAAATTTTATTTCAATCACCCATCTGACTGCCTAATGATGATCAGCTCTGGATTATTAAATTTCCATCCCTTCCCCAGACTGGTGGACAGGAGGGAGGGGAAAAAAAGGAAGCCTTTAGCTGAATCCAAGGCCAGCATTTAATACCCTCTTTAATACCAGCCTATCAATGCTGGAGGCCTGTGTAATTCCTTTAAAACTGTCAGTTAACAAGCATTATCCTTGTAAACAAACAAATCCTTGTGTGAACAGGCTCTTTGGATACTTAGGAATAAGCTAAACAAGCACTGAGGAGCATCTGAAGTCTGATGTTTTAATCAAAGCCTGCCTTCCGTGCTGCCCCTGAGCTGGGAGCTCACAGCAGCTCCAGGCACCTCCCCAAAGGCCTTTTTTCTTCAGTGCTTTATTAAAAGACTGTATTTTATTAAAACCTGGTGGGGGATCGGGCTTTATTGTGCCTCCTGAAGCCTCCATCCACCCCTCTCCACAGAAGGAATTCATTCACAAGTTGCCTCTGAGTTTTGGAGAGCTCCCCTTCCTCCACCTGCTTTTCATTCCGACTAAAAGAACTGGAATCAACCTGCTGAGGTTTAACTATTATTTCACAGATTATCACCAACAAGCTGAGCCTCCACTACCCAAAAATTGGGATTTTGGTGCTCTGGTCCCATGGATTTAATGACGTGCTTATTTTGTGCTTTGCAAGTCTGAATCCTGCTGCACGTTGTGATGCAAATTCACCATTTATGAGCAAGAACCTGCTCTAGAATTAATTTCAAGAAACTCCCACCTTTCTCTGGGTTTGGTCAGCATTACCTTTAGGTTATAACTTCTGTGAAATTACATTAATTAACTCTTGAGATCAAGGCAGCACTGAACAAAGTTAAAGTATAACATGGAAAGTCCCAACGCAAAACCACAGATGTTAAAGGGCTAAAATATTCTGTAGAAACAACAGCACAGTTCTTATGAGACTCAAAACCCCACGTTCGGCTCTTAAGGGACAAACCTGCCCCCGTGCTTGTAAAAAATGTGGAGTTTTGGTGTTATTTGAGTGCTAAATTTGGAGGGAAAAACTCCCTGTTCAGGCTGGGAGATGCCGCGGGTGAGATGAAATCTCTATTTTAAAATTTTCAGACCAAAAGGAATCCATTTTCATAAAACAGAAGACCTGCTCTCATGAGACTCTCCTGAGGACGAGGATTTAAGGTCAGAAAAGAGAGGGATACAATCAGCAGTGACAATAATTTGGGAGAAATATTGGACAATTGTGTAAAAATGGCACTTGGGGGTGGTTTTTCATTAGTTTAATAACCCAGCTGGGGCTGGACCTGCAGAGCAGATCTTCCTCAGGGGGGTCTAAAATCCAAGTCCAGCACAGATCCTGCCTGGCTGGGGAGTGCTGGGAACAGGCAGGAAAACACGAGCAGGGATTGGGTCCCACCTGCCAATTTATCACCATTCCAGGGAAACCTGGGTGGGAAGGGGTGTCCCAGCTCAGCTTTGGGAAGTGAGGCAATGCTGGATTCCTTTGGGAATGCTGGCAGAACTGGGAACACCCTGGGTTAAAGACCAAGCCAAGCACTAAACACCACGAGGTTGCGAGTCCTGGTGTCACCCCTTGGCTTCAATTTAGCCCAACACTCGTTAGGCTCACAGCCAAGCTTAGAAGTGAGTTTAGGATTGAGAAACTCTCCTCTAATCTCATTAAACTGGGGGATGACCTGGCCCAGCAGCAGCTGGAGCTTCACGCTTCACCTGAGGGATGGAGACGTCGTGACCCTCCCAGGCTCTGCCTTGGTTTTATAGGAACATAAAGAGCTCACAAAGAGCTCTTTGCCAGTAAAACTGTGCTCAAAAATTACCCTGCCCACTTCCTGGGCTTCCTGCATCCACTAAAACCTGGGGACTTACCCTGGAAATGACTTCCCTTCAAAGGCTGGTTTAACACCTCCTAGCCCATTCCCCTTAAAATTAAATAATATCTTTGTTGGAGGTCACGGGCTGTGGTCCAGCTGTCCTGTGGTGATCCCAATATCATTAAAGTGACACACCAAAATCCCAACTGGTCCAGTTTATCTCTCATCACCTTTCATTTTGCTGTAGCAGGCTGGTAGAGGAATAAATGGATTTATACCCTGCACCGTGGTGGAGCCTCCTGCAGCACCCAGGTGTTTGGAAACGCAAACTTCGCCCTCCAGCTCCGCCTTTATTCATCTTTTTAATGAACTGAGGCACAAAATATGCAATGGCAGCAGCTCATCCTGAGCCAGAGGTGCTCAGCACACTCCTGGTTCCTTTGGACTTTCGTTAAGCTGGAGCCTGGGTGGGTGGGAGAAGGAAGGAAAAGGGTTGGAGGGATTTTCTCAGGGCTGTCACAGAGAGAAAATCCCTGTGTGGCTGCCAGATGCATTAAACTCCTGATCTCACCATGGCATGAAATTATCACTGCCATTAAACCTGTGCCAATTCCAGCCAGAGCAGGGGAAGGTGATTTAATCCAGGACCCTTTCCCAATGTCATCCAAATGCCCTAATTAGGGAAGGGTTCCTGTTCTCCCCTCGCGTTCCATCATTAGAGGTATTATTTTAAATGTATTATTCATGTTAATTAAGCAGAATGAGGATAACAAGTTATGTAGCTGAAGGAAGAGTGCTCAGACATAGCTGATCCCATTTTATTTCCTTGGAAAAACATTCAGCTCGTGTTACTTTGGTGGGTGCTCAGTGTTATTAAGGAAAACAGCACAAAAATGTTCAAAAATGAACATTAACTGTGACAAAGATAATTTCAACCAACTGAAGAGCAAATTTTTTTTTTTGTTTTCCTTTGTGCTCCTCCCTCCTTCACTTCTGGAAAATAAGAATTTCCACCAATGAAAAAAATTCCCTGTTGGAAACACGCCCTGACATCATCAGAGCAACTCAGAGAACTTCACAGAAACACGAAAATGCACAAATGTCTGAATTGTGCTGAGAGTGCAGCCGTGTTTTAGGTGTAATTGGACTTCCAGAGCACTTTTTTAAGCACAGGTCAAAAAGGCTTTTTATGGAGAAATAAGGTCATGGTCTCTCATAGGCCTTTCCATTCCTGCCTGGAAAGACTCTCTGGATGGGCAGATCACTGCTCTGAGCCAATAAACGGCAATTTCTGCATTCTCAGGGGAAAAAAATAAAATGCAGTGCAACAACACGCTCGGGGGAAAGATCTAGAAAAACCTAAAAATTAAAGTAAAACCATAAAAATGGCAGTAAATTCATTTTCCCCTCCTGCGTTGCAATAGGGTTTTATGTGCAACATTAAAGCTACAGCATGAGTTATCCTTCCAGGACTTGCTTGGAAGTATCTGGGACTGGAGGCAGGGAACTAAAACACACCAATCCTGGGGGGTGAACCCGGTTTATATCCCCCCCAAATTACATTCATAATGCGCTCATTTCAGCCACCATAGGTATTATTTAGATGTATGCTGCACGTTCTGTCTAAAATAAATGGAAATAAAAATATAATGCAGAGCTGGAAAATATACTCTGTACAAAGTACTGCATCTCACTGACAACTGCTTTAAAAAAAAAAAAAGGGCTAAAAGTAATAAAAATTACGGCTAGAAAAATCGAAGTGTTCCATTCCTAGATTTTATGGGGGCAATAAAAAATGAAAAAGAAGCTCTAGTTAAGCTGGACTGATGAAGTGATATACAGCCAGAAAGGCATTCAAGGTTGTGTTGAAACAGATTTAAAATTGATATATATCAAATACAATAATTCTGGTGCATATTAAATAGAGTCTAGCTGGGACGTTAGTGCAGACTTGCACCAGATGATTGTAAATTAAATTTAAAAAAAATAAATTCAGAGCTGGACAAAATTGGCCATGCAAAAGATAGAGCTGTTAAGAGCAAATTTTAACCCATTAAACAGGGGGCAACTGAGCAACACTGGGAACTTGATTTGTTCGATTTGCAGGAATTTCAGGAATGACCTGTTTGGTTTCATTTTTACCTTCATGGGAGCTGAGAGTTAAGAAGGACTTTGGGTTCACGCAGCACAAGTGGAAATTCAACATTCCCTGGGCTGACATCCATGGATCATTGACTTCCTGAGCACATTCCAGACGGGTCCAGGTTTTGGCACCTAGTTTATTCTCTGGAGAAAGTTACTGGTGTGGGCAGGGGCTGGGATGGAATTCCCAGAGAAGCTGTGGTTGCCCCATAATCCCTGGAAGTGTCCCAGGCCAGGTTGGACAGGGCTTGGAGCACCCTGGGATAGTGGGAGGTGTCCCTGCCCATGGCAGGGGTGGCACTGGATGGGATTTAAAGTCCCTTCCCACCCAAACCATTCCAAGATTCTTTACTTCAACTTAGGTTCACTGGGAAGGGTGAACTGATCTTTTCAGCACTTCCCAAGATTCATCTTCCTCCTACTGGAATGAGATAAACTGGAGAACAGACATCAAAAAAATTCCAAGTGTGGATGTCCAAAGTAGTCATGGCAAAGGGCCGAATTCCAGATTTTGGCTTTGCAGTTCCTCCCTCTGAAATTCCCCCTCAGCACAGCACCAGCACAACAGTGACACCCTGCTCTGGTGATAAAGGAACTCGATTTTCCCAAAACCAGGAGTTTCTGGAAGCAGGCAGGATTTGTACTTTTGAAGATTTTGGTTTTGTTTTGTTTTCAGGAGGATTTTGCTGGTTTCCCTGGTAAAGGATGACGAGGAGCTCTCACTTGTGAGAGCAGAGTCCCTGGAGCAAACACAGCAACTCCCAGCATCTCCCTTGGGATGGGAATCCTGCCCAGGGCTGAACTACACATCACCACCTCCACTGCTACTCAGAGTAACTTGTCTGATCCAGGAGTAACTCACAGGGAGAGGTGAAGAACACAAACCTGGCCTCAGACACCAACACCTTCCCCCAGAGGTGCCCACACCAGTGGATACACACTGGAGCCACGGGATGAGCTGCTCCCACCAGCAGTTTCCCACCTGGATCCCACCCAGGGAGATGAAGCAGCCTGTAAATAGATCAGAGGGCACTGAAGACAACAGAATCCCTCCAAAATTGCTCAAAACATCCGTGAAAAGGAGCTGGGCCGATTTGTTGAGAGAAGAAGCACTGTCAAGGATAAAGCAGGCTGAGGTGTGACAGGCTCAGAAGGCCATCCCAATTATCCTGGGGAAACTGGAACTCCAGATCCTTGCAGGGCACTTGGATACCCCGCCAAAGACAAAGCAGGGGCCTGCTCTGAGATGTTCACATCCATAAATGTTCTCAGCCCTGAGGAAAGGCGCTCCTTGGGAGCAGGGCCTGGGCCGCATCCAGGCCCTGAGGACCCTGGGAATGTTGAATTATCAGTCACAAAGAGTTAAAAACGGGCCTGTCTGGCTGCTCAGGGAAACAACACCTTCCCCTCCTCCTCTTTATGGGGTGTTTTCCAGTGAAAATCCCAAGGAAAAACCCCATGTGCCCCATGAGTGTCCAGTCACTGTGTGTGTCCAGCTGCCTCCAGGGGGCCCAGGCCCAGCACCTCTGATCTTAGAGGGATGGGGAAGAGGAACAGAGGAACTGAGGCTGTTCCCTCCCTTACCAGAGAAAATGTTACTTTTTTAAAGACTTAAATAAGCCACTCTCAATTCCCCACGCAAAGCCACACAGGCTTCTCTTCCTCCAATTAAATTCTGGATTAAAATACAAATATTTCCCATGGACACCTAAGATGGAGCTGTCACAGGTAGGAGAGTTTTAGGAATATGGAAGGCATTTTTGGTGCTGTGATTTACAGTAGAATTACACTGGAGTGCTTTTATAGCACATTTCCCCCCCCCCTTCTTCTTCTTTACTGTTCCTGATTCTCCTGTGATTCCATCACCACATGACTTAATATATTATTAAAGCCCAGGATCCAGAGTTCTTTCAACTGGAGGTGGAAAAGAGGACACACTCAGTCCTCATAACTGCCAAAAAAAAAAAAGGGATTTGAACCACAAACCTCCAAAGACCACCAGGCCAGATAATTTCCATGATTCTTAATGCAACCTTGGAAAGATCTCAGCCACACAGAGAAATTACTAAACAGCAATTTGAAAGTAAATAGAAGAAATTTAAAAAGAGATTGGACAAATTCCTAGAGGACAGATTCACTCACAGCATCTGCAATAAACCCATGATTGTCTCCATGGCTCCTTCACCCCTGGAAGATTCTGAATTTTCTTTAAAGGAGCTGGGAAGAAGTTTCAGGAGAGGGATCACTCCCTGCTCTGTATTTGCCACAGTCGCAGGTTATTTTTCCTTAATATCAAGGATTAAACACTGTCAGGAGTGGGACAAGGATGGACCTTTATTTATGAATTCATCAGTCGTGTCCGTAAAGCTGCAGGTGCAAGGCACAGGACACTGGTTAATATTTATTTCAGATCAAAAAATTTGCACAGAAAAATCCATTTGCCAGGGAGGAGTGAACTGGGACCACACTTTTCCCAATATTGCTCTTCTTGTCCTGGAATATTTTTTTTTTAAAGCTGAAAAAGTACTAAGAAAACCTTGCCCACCTGAGGTTAAGTACTTAAGCAAAAGGTTCTTATTATTAGTACAAAACTTCTGCAAATCAGTAGCACACAGTCATTAAACAGAAAATTTTTAGTAAGATAGTTTGTGTTATTTGGCAATAAAGCAATAAAGAAAATCAGATCCAGAAAATGCACCCAGAGAAAAATATCTTGTGGAAAAAAGCTACAAGGAACCACTTGTACAAACATTTTGGGATGTCAGAGAGTTGGGAATAATTCTCCCTGTTGTAAACTCCATGCACAACTGCAGTGTGCTACGTGCCAAAAAAAAAGTGTCTTAAAAAAAATAAATTAGGCAAAGATAAGAGATCAAAGTGACCTGACATTCCTCTGGTCAGTCATAAATCCTGGAGTCCAAACAGCAAGTTCACACTTGGAACAGCCTTCATGGAACCATTGGCGTGGCAAATATCCAAAAAAACATCTGGAAGAAAACATCAGCAGCACACAAATGCCCCTGTACAGGCTTCTGGCCCAGACTCTGCTTGGAACATTTATTAATTTCTCTAAGTCCCAGCTGAAGGTGGTTTATCTCCAGGTCCAAAACAAATATCACAACAAGGAGGATGCAGATAGAAAACACAAAGGCCTGGAAATCCCAGAGGAACAAAGCAGAGAGAGGATGAGGGATCAGCCTTTTAAAGTAAACCAAAGGGATTAAATCAAACTCGGGGAGAAGACAAGTAAATGATAAATGACACAAGGCTGTAACTAAACTAAATCTTTGCTGTCCAAATGAAATATAGAGGGCTGAGGAGATTATGCAAATGGCAATGAATCAGGCTGAGCCGAGGCTTAGGGCTGACCCAGAGTGTGAGGGAACACGCTGGGTCTGAGGGCAGGGGCAGAGGAGTTGGCCACGGGATAAAGGATGGGAATTGTGTTTGGCTCCAGAGTTCTCCAGGAATGCTCCAAGCAGAGCAGGATGAGGGGTCCATCCCCAGAGCTGCCATGCAGAGTTTGGGGAGGAGGGGCAGGAAAAGAAGGCAAAAGCTGCACAAATCCAGTATTTTGGTTTTCTTACTCAAATTTCTGAATTCTCAGCGAGCCAAGTGAGATCTCAAGGCCAACACAGAGTCAGCACCTGCTCAGACCCTTCAGCCACTTTTGAGATTCCACTGCAGTTGCTTTGCCCTGAAATTGGAGGTTGGACTTGATGATCTCAAAGGTCTTTTCCAACCCAGTTGATTCAGCGATTCTGTGAAATTCACTTGTGGCCTCACAGTTGCACCTTTTTGTTAAAACTGCCCCAAACCAGGTTGTTCTGCAGCAATAGCTCACACCACTACACCTGGAATTCAGATCTGAAGTTCAGAAGAGCCCAGAGCTCGACTCTTGGGTTATTATTTCTCCTCTTTCCACCACATAAAGTCCATCCTAAGAGTCAGATAAGCACAGCCTAAGAGAGGGATAAGTAGGTATTAATAGTGGGATGAGTAGGTACTAATAGTGGGAGAAGTGGGTGCTAATAGGGGGAGAAGTGGGTGCTAATAGTAGTATAAGTGTATAGTAATGGCCACAGAATGGAATTGTTAACACAGAAGTTAAGCCATGAGTTAAATGACCCAAAATGACGCTGTATTTATTTTATTCCCCATCACCAGCAATTACAAATCATAATAAGGGAGTCTTTTGACCTTTAGAGTAAGTGACAGTGTCTTCTGCAGGCTGAGCAGAGCAGCCTCCCCAGGAGCACAGGTGAGGCAAGGACGGAAGTCAAGAGCTGTAATTAGCTGCATAATTATTTTCCAAAATAAAATGTGCAATCTTCACCTCTTTGGCACTGAGTGCTGTCATTATCTGCCATCCCTGCGCCGTCATTCTGGGGCTGAGCAGGGGATACAAACACCTCGAAGTCCGCTGGAGGATTTTATTTCCCAAATTCCCTCCACTCCTGTGTTTATGTCCCTGGTTTTGGGGTTTTGAGGAGGGGAGGGAAGGTCCCTGGCACTGGAACCAGCAGGGAGAAGGAGCCCAGGAATCGGTTCTGGTGCTCTAATGGTCCTTTTATGTTAAATTCTGTCCTTTTTTCAAACTCTCATCAGCTTGGACAGGGTCAGGGTTTTACTCCAGGCCTCACTCGGAGAGCACGGGAGCAGACTCGAGTCAAGAAGTGGAGCAGGAGGGAAGGAAAGAATGGCAAGAAGGAAATCCAAGCCTTATGGAAAATGTTGCTGAAGTGATTCTGACTCTGCAGGAACCAACTGTGCATCGAGAGGGTCTGAGTTATCCAGTGGATCTGAAAATAAGCAGGGTAATATTGTTAGTGTAGTGAAACAAGAATAACTGAAGTAATTTCATTATTGTTGCCCCAGAAATCTGTCACTATGCAGAAANGTAATATTGTTAGTGAAACAAGAATAACTGAAGTAATTTCATTATTGTTGCCCCAGAAATCTGTCACTATGCAGAAATCTGTCTGTGTGTGCTGCTGCTTTCTGTTCGTCCAAACTCAAGGCTACTCTTTTTATTATGGCAAGAGAATTTCCCCCAATATTATTCTTATTAATAGAATTAAAGTGTATTATATTTTATATATTTTATTTATTTTTATTATTATTTTATTATTTTATTTATATATTTTTATATATGTATAAGAATATTATTATTCTAAAGCAAGCATGGATTGAAGAATCAGCACTGAAATCTGAATTGGGAACCCTGGGCTTTCCTCAGATGTGTTTGGGACCAGGGGAACGCCACTAAAGCTGCAGCAGGAGCATTCCTGGATCCCTGAGGTGTGGAATTCCTGCAGGAGAAGCACCACGGGGAGGATCCCCATTTCTGCCAGGCCTAAAAACTTCAGGAAATACTCAGTGACATTTTTTCCTCGAGGCCATGAGACAAAAAGAAACTCAGAACCCTCGGGTGCCACGGGACAGAACACAGAATTTTCACAGGTTTGCAGGAGTATGGGAGTGTTTTTTTATGAAGACAGAAAGGTTTAATTATTCAAAACAAAACAGAACTAAAGGAGCTTGTCAATTAAAGCGCCCGACAAAAGTTTATGGTTGCTGTGAAATATTTAGCAGGGAATGCTGAATTTTTTATGGAGGAAATATTTGTGCTTGCAAGAGTTTGATGTTAATACACAGAAATTAATACAAACATCAAACCTGAGGTTTCAGAGAGGTAGCTCAGGAAAGGATTTGTCCTCTGCTGATGAATCAAAATTAACACCAACAGGACCACAATAAAAATCTGTGTAACCACACTCTTCTGTCAGCCTGTCCACCCAGAGGTGTCCCCACACTGAGGAGCAGCTGCTCATTAAAACCTGGCCCCAAATTCAGATTATAGCTAATCCTGACCATGATTGCTCCACTCCTAAAGGCCAGAAAGGGGCAGAAATTAACTCCAGTTCTGTGGTTTTAACTAAACTTGGGTTTAAAAACACTTTTAAAAGTAACCAGGCTTTTAAATAATTCCTGCAGCATTGCATTTTTTTAATTAGGAGAATACAAAGCAACAAAAAGTTGGTGTGCACATAAATTTACAAAAAGACAGAATATTCCCTTGTATTCCATTTTTTCCAGTGTTTTCCCATCTTTCTGCGCCACGCTCCCAGTCTCCATTGCACGGGTCTTGTCAGGCTTATCTACACCCTTAATTCTGTTAATTCTAATAC
Organism: Atrichornis clamosus; assembly: GCA_013400975.1. Lineage (NCBI taxonomy): Eukaryota > Metazoa > Chordata > Aves > Passeriformes > Menuridae > Atrichornis > Atrichornis clamosus. The sequence goes on from WBMZ01002797.1 coordinate 54,294, forward strand.
CTGAAATCCTTGGGTAAATTTATACATCAGCGGGAGAAGGCGGTTCCGGGACAGTTAATTAGAGAATAAATGACTTAAGTACCAGGGCAAACACTCTAATTATTTCCATTTGGATGTTCCATCACTGCCACTTTCGTTTTCCGAGGCAGTAATTAGGCTTTCAGTGGCCACAAATGACTCACCCAAGCCAGGTTACCGGACTGGAAACTCCGAAGAAAAAATCCCATTTTCACCAGGGCTGCAGTTTCGATTTCCAGCCCGTAAGGATTCCCCAGCACTGGAGTTTCACCCTCAGAGCTCTGTTAACACCCAAATTATTGCGGTGCTGCTCCTTCCAACAGAGCTCTGCAGCAGGTGATGAAAAAGGAGCAATTTCAAAGCAAGAAACTGCCAATATTAAGAAGATTTTTTTGGGTAAGATTTAGCTTTTTTAGCTTTTTTTTTTTTTTTTTTGTCCTTCTCTCGTGCAACACACAATGGGGTAAAATTAGGGAATGCATTTGGCGTTGCTGGTGATTCTGAAGCGAAGGCAAGCAGGAATCCGGGGCACTCGTGACCTGCTCCATCTCAGTTGGAGCCCCAATTTCCAGCCTTGCAGGGGTAAAATCAAACCCCTGAGCTGGAGCAAAAGAGAAGTAAATGTTAGCCCTGAGCGCTCGCTGTTCTCCTCGATGCAGGCAGAGCCTGAGAGGAAAATCTTGCCAACATCCCTGGAAAAAGCAGAGCCTTTCCAGGCAGGCCCTGAACTACTTCAGGTACACTTCACTCTAATCAACAGCAGGTCCCTTTCTGGCTTTTTTCTCACCAAAATCTCCAAATAGCCACTAACAGCCCCAAATGGTTTGAAATTGCACAAATACGTCCTGCAACTGCAACCCCTGGTGTCTTGTTCTTTTATAAAATAGATTGAGCTCTCTTAATTAAAGCCAGACCTGGTATTTCTCCCTGGCCACATCTATTTTGAAAAAAGAAATATAATTTTTAGGCTCTGGAGGGAATAAACACATTTGTTTTCTTCAGCAAGAAGAGGGTTTTACCTTATCGAGTGGCATCATCCTACATCATCTCTGGCTCAAAACCACCTTTCCTCTCCACACTGCAAAAAGGAGCTGGGAAAAAAAGTCATAGCAGTGAACTGGGGAAAAAAAATCATAGCAGTGAATTGGGGGAAAAAAAAAATCATAGCAGTGAATTGGGGGAAAAAATCATAGCAGTGAATTGGGAAAAAAAAACCCCATAGCAGTGAATTGCTACTTTTTGTAGGTTTTTTACTGTTATAATCACAGAAATCCCAGTACAAACCGAACATTACCGTGACTTAAATAGCATGGATTACACAGTTTGTGCAACATCTCTCATTTGTCCATTCCCTTTCTTTCCTAATTAGCTCTGATATCTCCTTATAAAAGATCAGGATGGGTTTTTTGGTCCTTCTCTAAGTATTTCACCAGTTTTGGATTCTCCACATCCTGTGTTACTTTCACTGTACATTTAGTGACAGTCAGACATCACTAAACTTTTAGTCTTAGACAAGACTAAACTTTTCCATGAGCTTTATCCTTGTTTCTATCCCATGAACTGTTAGAAATTATTATTATTATTATTATTATTATTATTATTATTATTATTATTATTGCTCTGCCTTCTGTTCCAGGAAACAACTTGTACAGAGGATCTGAGCCTCCCTTGGCAGCCACCAGGACTAAGGACATATTTTAAATTTCAAACAGTCTTTCTCACCATCACACAACTCCAAAACCCTTCAGATAAAAGCAGTTTAGGGCAAGATTCATGAGAAACCAGAGCAGGGTTTTCACGGTGACACAAAGCGGGGGACGAAAGAAGCCCAAGGTGGGCAATAAAAAGCACTAGGACAGAGAAGAGCTGAGGTTTGCACTGCAGAGGCCTCTCTGAAACAGCCACTTTTCACTTTTCTCACGTTTCCCAGCACTGGTTTTTATTACTTCCAGCCAAACCCTGAAGGATCTCAAACAATTCCAGTACAGAGTGATCCATTCCCAGGATCACAAACCATCCCAGTACAGGCTGATCCATTCCCAGGATCACAAACCATCCCAGTACAGAGTGATCCATTCCCAGGATCACAAACCATCCCAGTACAGGCTGATCCATTCCCAGGATCACAAACCATTCCAATACAGGCTGATCCATTCCCAGGATCACACGTGAGACACCTCCCTAATCACCTCTGAGCCACTTCCAATCTCCATAAACTCCTGCAATCTCCATAAACCCCTGGAATAAACTTCAACACAGTGATTTCCCAGCAGGAAATGAGAGCTGTTAAGCAGATCAAGGTGAACCTATTGCTGTCATTAGGGAAAATACAAATTATTGCCTGTGCCTTTCTCTCTCCGGCCCTCCCTGGAGAGCTGAGCCTTTCCACAGCATTTCCATGGATGTGCTTAACCAGGGATGGGACAGAAATGTGGTTTATTTCCAAAGGGAACCCTCTCCCCAAGGCAGGGAACTCGACAGTGTGATCAGGGAAGTGCCTCTCTCCCAGATTGGAAAGGAAGGCTCAGGTGTCCCTCACCCCAAACACGCGAAACGCAAACTGGGAGTTCTGGAATAAGAACAGGACACTCCCAGTGAAGAGCTTTCCATCATGGCATGGACAATAATTGCATTTTGGAGTGGAGGACTGTGGGCTCTGAAGGCAAAAGATTTGGGAAGGACAATCAAGTGGGGGGTTGACTTCTCTTCACACATATTTTTTCTGCATTATCCAGGGCAGGAAACCTCCCTGGGTTGGGAGGAAACGCAGCTCCCACCCCAGAGAGGTGTATTAAACAGAGGGGCTTCAGGTGGCTCTCTCAAGGGCTGGAAACAAGTGAAAAACCCCCTCCCTAGCACAGAGACATTAAATAAATGCCAACCCTGGCTGCAGGAATGTTCTGTGCTCAGCACTGCAGCTTCAGAATCACCCCGGGCAGGAAGGAATGGAGGGAATTCCATGAGGAAAAGCACTGGTGATGAGTAAAACACCCAAGAGCTGTCAGGGGAAGAGCTGCACTCACTCAGCCTCATCTACAACCACTTTAATCTTCCACTCCCACCCCTGGATTTGCCTGGGTTTGGTTTGTAGGGTTTTATTAGGGAAGGGTGAAGGGTTTTCCCTGGAAACGGCACAGGGGTGACACCGGAGGAGAAACAGCAGCTCTTGGGCCAACATTCTGGAGAGCACCAGGGTGACACCCAGTTGTTAGAAAAGGACAGGGAGGGGTCCCTCCGGGTGCCAGGGGGGTGTTGAAATGCTGTTTTTTGTGGTTACAAGTGACATTGTGGCACCCAGAGGTTGTGCACATCACACAACAACATCCCTGGAGCCGGGGCACCACCCAGGGCTGAGGAGAGAGCCCGGATTTGGTGGCACGGGAGCCAGCACCCACACCCAGAGCCCCGCTGGGAGCAGCCCCGGCACATCCGTCCCTGCCTCAGGTGCCTCCAGAGCCTGCAAGAAAGGCCTCATTATTGAAATTCCACTGCTTGATCCTGACTGAAAGGCCAGGCAGGCAATTACAGCTTCTCCTGTTGCTGTCTCCTGTCGGAGTGAAACAGGGGGTGATAATCACAAGGTGCTGGTGCCCAGTCACATCCCAGTCCTCCTCTTGTATTAAATTTTACCTTAAATTCGAAAATATAATTCCTCCTCTTGCTCCTGTCATTTCCTATGGAAACATCCCTTCTGTGCACTCGTTTTGCCCTTTCCTTCACTGATTTCTTCCCTCTGCTTCTTTCCTTTTTTTCCTTACCCGTTTAAATTAAAGCCTTGAGCACAGGTCTCGTGCACTGGCACTGCACTAACACGACTTCATCCCTCCCTCAAAGTCTCCTCAAGTGCTTCCTCTCTCTGCACCAGGCAATATTTCCCCTTTTCTGAGCATTTGTCTTTAAAAGGACGGCACTTAAAAAGAAGATAAAGTTGTTTTCTTTAGCATTTGAGAGCCCACGTGCAGCAATCCTGCTCACCTCAGTAAAAATAAAAATGCGTAATTGCCAGCCTTAGAGCCATCATTTGCATTCATCTCGGGAGTTAAAGCTCTTGTGCGGGCAGGGACAGAGTGGTGGCCTCAGCACTTGTGTCTCCTTTAGGTGGGCAGGGAGAAATATTGCAGCACATCCATCCATCCTCACTGAATATCCCTGATTGGATCTGGGAACCGGCCTGGAATCGACTTTATCTATGATCCCCATTTCCTGGGTAATGTTATTAATTTATTCATTAAAATGTTATCTAATTATTGAAAAGAAATCTCCATCCTGAGCGTTAGATAACAGCAGCTCTGCTTCCCATCTCCCCCTTAAACAGGACTTTTAACTGGCAATATTGGGTAGTGATTTTATTATTGCCATTATTCAATCCAGCCAAGCTTTTTTTTTTTTTTATCTTCTTTGTACTCTGTTTACACTTTTTAATGAGGTTTTAATCTTCCCTGACATGTTTATTCAGGTTATTTATTTTACAAAAGGAAAGGGCCTTAAGTATAACTGAGGAAATCAATGCTTTTTTTTTTTCAACCTGGATCTGAATCTCTTTCTAATTCTCCTTTTCAAATATTCCTCAGTCTAAGGGGAAGAAAACACTCAGGGTTGTGGAGAATGCATTCAAGAAGGTTGGAGATTTTCAGATTAATTCAAGTAAAACTCCAATTCTTGGGGAAGTGTTGTGAATTCTACAAATCCTCCTAAGAATAATTGATTGCAAAATATTAACTGGAGCCCTCAGAGCTTTTAAATCAAAGTGCATTAAGCAGCAAGGCAAACCTGGAGCTGGCACTGGCCATAGAAAAATCCGCATTCCCTCGAATCCCAGCAGTGTGTGTGTGCTTTTCCATTTGTGGGAAATGTTGTTTGGGTTTGGGTTTAAAGGTCGGGAGTGTGAGCGGCTGGATTGGGACAGGGAATCACCTGGAATTGCCTGTGGATTTCCAGCTCTCGGGAATGCAGTTCTCTGGCTGAAGGTTCTCAGAGAGGGGAGGAAATCCTGCACCCAAATAAAGCCCCAGGACACAGAAAATGAGGCAGGGGAACTCCAGCCTTGGACCTCGGGTGTTTCAAGTGAATTCTGTCCTCAGGGTGTGACAGAACAAAGGGAGAACTTGGATTGTGTGGAGGATTCTCCACAGGATCTCCTCTGAATCCAGGGTGAATCCAGGGTGAATCCTTGCTCCTGTCCCTCCTGTGCCAGCAGTGTCCACCCGGAGCAGGACCCGGGACATTCCTCCACTGGGGATGGGAAATGAGGGATTTGGGTCATGCCATTCCCTCCCACGTCCACAGGCAGGGCCTGCTCCTGGTTCCCTGGATCCAGGAGCCTCAGAGCCCCAGGGAAAGGTTGTGGGAGGACCCTCAGGGCTGATCTCAGCAGCGTGTGAAGGTGAATTGCACTTCCATCTGTGGATTCCCCATCCCTGGAAGTGCCCAAGGCCAGGTTGGAGCAGCCTGGGATAGTGGGAGGTGTCCCTGCCCACGGCAGGGGGTGGGACTGGATGGATTTAATGTCCCTTCCCACCCAAAGCATTCCATGATCCCAAGATTCCTTTCTCCAGACCGGCTCCAGCTCCTGTGCAAGGAAAGGGGAGGTGAAAATTAAGAATTTAAGTCCCTTCCCTACAGGACACCTCTGAAGGATTCCTGCCTTTAACACTTGTCATGCTGAATATCCCATTACTCCCTTCCATGTAAGGAAGTTAATAAGATGCTTCCCATTTAATTTTCGGAGCAGCAGAAGTATTTAAAGAACACTAATGTAGTCAGACTTAATTTACTCTTTTTTTTTTTTTCTTTTTTTTTTTTTTTTTTTTTTTCATTTTTTTTTTTTTTTTTNTCCCCATGACTTGCAATCATTTTTCACCCTCCTCATGCTAGTTAGCTATTATTTTGTAAATGAATGACTTCATTTAATTTGGTTTCAGATTTAATTGTTCCTTATTGGAAATGTCAGCTTTCACAGTTCATTAATAAGGCACTGGTGGAAAAAAAAAAAAAAAGCAAGGAAAGAAGTGGGGATAGGGAGACATAAACTTGCCTGGGAAGTAATGAGGAGCTTTAGTTAATGCAGTGTCCACAGATTTGTTAGGAAATCCAAAGGTATTTACTGGAGGCTGAATCCCTGGACCAGTGGCTGCATCCTGCTGAATGGATAAATAATTACCGCCTCATTTAATGAATAATTAGTGCCTTTGATCATTACCGTACCTCAGGTCCTCTGAGGAAAATATGAACAAAAGCTACTCCCTGTTTTCCCAGTTGTAACAACGATGAACCCGTTAACCCAAGCCATGGAATCCTACAGGAATTCCTGTAGGTGCTCCAACATTATCTCCTTCTTTTTTTTTTTTTTTTTCAATTTACTCAGTGTACACGTGAAAATAAATAATGAAAACATATTATTAATTCTTTGCCAAGCAGAAGGTGACTGCAGTGATTCCTTGCCTCAGTGGTTTTGTCTTTAGTGAGGACATTAAAGGGTTTTCTAAGATTTTCAGGTTTTGCAGAGGCAAAATGTTGGGGTTTTTTTTAAGCAGTGGAACACCTGTGACAGTGATGAAAAAAGACAGAATAAGGTCGTATCTGTCCACTAATTAAATAACATTAGTTTTATTATTTTGTAGGATAATGATGATGATAATAATAATAATGATGACAATAATATTCATATTAATATTGCTACCATTATTACACTTAATATACTCTTATATTATATACTATTATACTACTTTTATTATTACTATTACATTATTATAATGTAATTTGAAGTTCAAATCTGATCAAATTTGGTCACTCCAACCATCAGTTAATAAAGTAGGAAAACCCCCAAAATAATCTACGAAATCCCAGAGTGAGAACTGATCCGTGAGTCCAGCAGCACTCAGACACTGCACGGATCCACCACCGGGGGAACGCATCCGGCAGGCGGTGCTGTATTTTGGATATTCCCTCTGTGAAATCCTTCCCAAGCCAGTTTGGCTCAATCAGGATTTCTGAAACCCTTCCCGTGGGATGGTTTTGCCTCCGTGTTCTTGGGCTGCCTCCTGCTGCTCCCGCGTCTCGGGGAAAACTTCCCAACAGCTTCTGGGGAAAGGGAAACATTTCAAAAAAAAAAAGGGAATTTCATTTTTTTTAAACAAGCAAATAGTGCAAAGAGAATTGCGTAAGAGAAAAAAAAAATTTAGAAATAAGCTTTTGTATATTTTGGTCCAAAAAAGACAATGGCTGAAAGAAAACAGAGCTTTGGTTTGGGGAATTCATTACTCATCAAAAGAGGCAAAATTGGCTCAATTTGCCACGTATAGAAAGAAAAGGAAGATCTGCTGTGTTTTGTATAGACAGAGATATTGAGAGCTGGACTGAAACCATGGAAAACATTCCCACCATGAGGTTTGCAGATGGAGAAGTCCTTTTTAAGAGAAAATATTTGGTTTTTGAGGACCCAGCTGAGCTGGATCAGCAGATTTCATCTCAATAATTGGACCCCATTTCCAGAGATGCAAATCAGTCTCTGCTTCCATTCCCTTCAAATAGGAAAAAAAAAGATCCAGAGTAGCTCCAGGGGGTTTTTCCCTCAATTTCCCCCAGGACACAGCACTGGGATAATCTTCCATGAGTGGCTATGGATAGCTTTAAACCAGGGATTCCAAACCACACTCAGATTTTAAGAAAACCACAATATAAATGCAAAATATTTCTATAATAAACACTCGGCAGTACAAACTATCATAATCTTCATTTTTTCCTCCAGAACCAGCAAAGGCAAATATAATACTAGCTCTTATCAAGGTGAAATTATCCCATCTTGGAGAGGCTGTGAATGGAAAATTCTAACATGGTATTTTCTTGGATGAAAGCTCCCATGCAAGTGTAAATTATTATCATTAAAATAATGAATTCTTTGCCCGGTTCCAGCTTTGCAGCTCACTCCTGAATTGAAAAATGCTCTCTGCTCAATGAAACTCTGGGGTGTAATGTAAATTTTCCACAGCATTTGCTTTTCAACTCAATTGTACAGAGACAGAACTCCACTTGGAGCGGCTGCTGAGGAACCCGGAGCAGCTGCCTCTCCATTGGAATTCCTGGAAAATGGGGATGTTGGCCACTATTAAAAGAGTTTTTTCACCACCCCTCAGTTCAAACCTGGGCCAGGCAGAGCTGAGCTCTCAGGTGTGCTGGACCAGATGTGTTTTTGGGGTGATTTCAGAGAATTATGGAATGTTTGGGTCGGGAAGAACCTTAATTCCCATCCATTCCCACCGCCGGCCAGGGGGACACCTCCCACTATCCCAGGTTGCTCCAGCCTGGCCTTGGACACTTCCAGGGATCCAGGGGCAGCCACAGCTCCTCTGGGAATTCCATCCCAGCCCCTCCCCAGCCTCCCAGCGAAGAATTCCTTCCCAATATCCAAACTAAATCTGCCCTCTTCGCATGCAAACTTTTAGCAACCCCAAGAACCAAACCCAAACTGTTCACTTTGTATTAATACCTGAACTCCCATTTATAAATCAAATTTAAATTCAAACTTGATTATGAGGCTTTTTGGGAAGTTCTTTTGGCAGCGAGAACATTTTCTCTGTATTCCATTTACCAAGTTAATTAATTCAGGAAAAGCTGTTTATTGAGGGGACTCTCCCGCCCTTTCCCCAGTCATTTTTGGGGTTTGTACAGCACCAGCCACACCCTGTGTGCAGAGTGATGCTCCCCTGCGCGGCAGGGAGTTTGCAAACCTTGCCCAAGGAGCCTTCCCTTATTTTCTGTGTGTGTGGGATTTTATCTCTGCTCACAACTGGTCTCCAGCTCCACCATTTGATTGCTCTGGGTGCTGAAAACAAGGAGGACGTTAATTAAAAGCAAACAAACAAACGCAGGAGAGGTCAGGCCCCTGCACCAGACACACAGAACTAAACTGAAAATTCAGTGCAGCACAGGCAGCAAAAGACCTCTGAGGTGCTGCTCTGGAGCTGTCCCAGCGTCTCCCCCAAACACGAGGAGCTGCTCCTAAGTACCCAAATATTTGTGTTGACTGAAGGAGCTGCATCAAGGTGGAGATAAGAAACTATTCAAGAGATAATGGGAATTGTTTCCACTGTTTGTCTTGAGCTGTGTTTGTATTTGCAGTAAGTGCTGGACCGGCAGGAATCATCTCGGTGATTCCAAGGGGGTTTTCTGTTCCTGGAAAATGCCAGTGTGCACATTCAGCTGAACTGGGGAGAGTTTTCTGCCCTGTCCCTTCCCCAGGTGGGTTTGCTGCCTTTTCCTGCCGTGTCCGAGGTGTGCCATGGGCAGCAGAAAAACCTCACTGCACGTGGTTCAGCCCTGAAGGATTCCTAAAACTGGGAGAAACGCTGGGCCGGGTGAAACTCCTGAGATTTCCAGGCTGAAAAGTCTGGAAGTGGAGGATTTCCAGAGGAAATCCTGCAGCAGGGTGGAGCAAACCCGGGGACAGAGCAAGGAGGGCACTGTCAGCGCGATGCTCCTGGGACCAAGCTGATTTCCTGATTTTTGATCTGTTGATTACTGATTTCCTGATTTCTGATCTACCGATTACTGAGTTAGTGATTACTGATTTACTGATGATTGATTTACCTGGGTGTCCAACCTCTCCCCTGTCCCCGTATTCCTTTGAAAAGGAACCTGGCTGCAGGCAGAGAACTTCCTGGGAGCCTCCCCGCTTTCCACAGGCTCCTTTCCCTGCCACCCACCTCACCTGCACTTCTTTGTGCAGCAGCGGAAAAAAAAAATTGAAATAAAGAAAACCCTGATTCAATATTTCTGTGTTCTGGAAACTCGGTAAGGGAATATCCCTTGCCATCCCCCAAAAAATGCCAGGCAGAACTAATAGGAAAGCCAAGCAAACAAACAGGGCAGGTGAAAGGCATTCTAAGCAGTCTAAACTGTGTTTTCCAGCGATTAGGAGGAAATAAATAAATGGATCGCCGGCCCGGAGATGCCGCTGGGCAATTCAGGAACAGGGAGGACGAGGCTTTTGTGGGACTGTCGGACCTGTGCTATCTGGAACTTGGCCAGCGAGCTGCTCCCCTGCACAATCCCGGCAATTTTGCTCCCTGAATGTCCAGCGGATGGTCACTTTTCGTGTGGCGGCGGGGCGGGGCGAGGGAGGGGACCGCCGCCACAACGATGTGTGAAATTCCGCCGCCACCACCGCAGTAAAATGTCTGGAGGAGCGGCGAATTTGTATTCCCCGCACATCCATTCCATATGCACACCACAGCAGAAGTGCCTGCGAGGACAAGGCAGTTATTTTCCCTTTTCAAAAGCTTTTTTTCCTTATCGGCCATAAAACGTTACAACAACAAAAATAATCATCTCAGGGGGTGAGCTGGAGTCCCGGGAGGCGCTTGTCAAGGAGAAAAATAATTGTTAGCCAGAGCTGATTAAACAGCAATATTTTCCCGGGCTGAGAAATCATCCCGGAGATGTTCAGCTCGGCATCCCGGACTCGTCAGGAATGGTTGATTTGCTCAGAAATCCCTTCAGAAGGAGCTGGTGCCGCGTCTCCCCCCGGCTCAGCCACACTAATTGTTTATTAACATACAAAAGAACCGGTGACCTTTAAACGCAGCTTTTTGTCCCTGGTAGGCAGAGGAAACGAGCCCCGGCACGGCAAACATGCCCGGGCTCCTTTTTATTTTTAGGAAAGTAACCTTTTAAGCGAGGAACTCTTCATCAATAGCGTTTTCACAGTCTATATTTAATAATCATGGGATTAAGCAGAAACGTGTTATTTGCTGCTTCATTTAGGATTCAAAATTTAACAGGAAGAATTGAGGCTATTTTAAGTGTTAAGGAATAGCTGTAGAAATGGAAGAATTTGGGGGATTTAAATGCATATTAAAAAAGTTTTGAGGAGTTTTATATCAAGCACCAGAACACACATTAACGTCTGAACTTTTTGAAGGGTGAACAGAACAAACCCACAATTTTTTTTTCCCCGGGTTTCACATCAGTCCTGCACTCGGAATTGTGACTGATCTGGGAGCTGACTCTCACTTCCAAAAGCCATTCCAAAGTCTGGGACTCTTTATTGCCTTTCCCAATGGATTTGGTTCCTAAATCTCAGAGCCCCAGACCAGTTGTGGTTTGGCAGTGGAAATTCTCCCCTGGAAATGCTCCATCCAAAGCCCTGCCCGGAGCAGGATGAGCTGGGACAGGCTCACCTTCCAGGAAGGTTTTGAGTATCCCCAAGGATGGAGAGTCCTGGGAAATGTATTCCGGGGTTCAGCCACTCTCAGAATAGAGAATTTCTCACTATGTTAAATGGAATTTCCTGTATTTCCATACTTACCCCCTTGTCCGGTGCCTGGGAACGACTCAGAAGAGCCTGGATCCATCATTCCCACTCCCCTCCCATCAGGAATCAGGATGGGAAGAGCACCTTGATCTTCCTCTCCTCGCAGCTGAAGGGTCCCAGCTGCCTTCAGAGAGCCCCTCCTGAAGGCACAGAAGCCCAAAAGGAGATTTTTGAAGGGCGTTTAGCTGAGCACGGGCCCTGGAGGTCCCAGGGACAGAGAAACCCATGGAGAAACGGATCCCATCCAAATTATCCCAGAAATGGTGTCAACTTCAGTGGAAACGCTCTGAGAACGGGCAAGTCTCGTTTTTTTTGGGTGAACCAACCCCATGCAGGAGACAATTTTCACACCAATTTGAAACCAGAGCCCCTTTGCTACCAAACCATTCCATTTTTCTCCCCCCAAATCAAGCTGAACTAGGTTTAACCAGCACAAGAGAAATGGGAGATTTCAAACATCTGAAAAGGCCTTTTTTTGCTCAACTTTTGGTTATTTTTTCCCAGCATCATTTCACACAACATTTTCAAGCCTCCCAGATGAGAGCCTTGAAAAACAATATATATATTTTAAAATTATATATATAGAAATAAAAATAATATAGAAATAATAATACTATATAATATTTAAAATAATACATATAAAATAATAATAATAATATATAATATTAAAAATAATACATATATAAATATAATAAANTTTTTGCTCATGGTTATTTTTTCCCAGCATCATTTCACACAACATTTTCAAGCCTCCCAGATGAGAGCCTTGAAAAACAATATATATATTTTAAAATTATATATATAGAAATAAAAATAATATAGAAATAATAATACTATATAATATTTAAAATAATACATATAAAATAATAATAATAATATATAATATTAAAAATAATACATATATAAATATAATAAAATAAACTTTAGTCTCCAATCTGCAGGTTTGGCTCGAAACACCTCTGGAAAGTTGTCCAAAAATTGGGACCTGTGTGAGACCCTGGATCTCCTGCCCTGGCCATAACCACGACAGGAGCAAATTAACACAGGAGCTCTTGGATGCCTCTCCCAGCTAAGGGAACGCAGTGAAAGTGATGATGTGACTTCATTCCATTTATCCCACACCAGGAGCAAACGGAGGCTTGCTTCAAGGTACCCACCAGAGAGACAATTTCCGGGACCTCGCAGAGCCCTGGCAATCTGTTAGTCAGGAGAGTCTGAGTCCATTAAGCTGCTGAGCCAATTCATGCTAACGTTATTTAGTGTAAATTTTCATTTGGGATGAATAGTGAAGAGCTTGATCTATAACATTTGTAATTGAATTAGCAACCTCTTTGTTTCCCTATTCTCTTTATGGCCAGGCCACGGATGCATTTTGTGAGCGCTCAGAATTGCAGCAGTCGGGCCATTACTTGGGAAAAGTGCCACATAATGCCCTTTTGGAAGTGGGGTTTTTTATTTCTGTGAACTTTTTTCCCTTCCCAGGGAAGCGATGCTTTGCCATGCGCTGCAGTTCCCCACCAGCTCCTATTAAAAGCTGCTTTGTTTCACCCAAATTTGATTAGATCCCATAGATCTTCCTTGCATGGCTGATAGAGTTTGACCCCTACAAGCCCGAAGCCAGGGGTTTCAGGAGTCATTTGTTTTCCCATTATTTTTCTGGACAGGAATAGTAATGGGAGATTAGGAAAGAAAAATAAAAGAGTCTAATTTAACAAGGGATTTAAACACCTGCTTAATTACATCTCTGCTGAGGGCAGCACTGATTCAAGTGCTTAATTGGGTGTTGTTATTTGAAAATATGGAAGAATTGCATGGCAAGAGATTTGTAAAAGTACTGGGATGTGGAGCAACATCCACCATTTATTATAATGCTCAGCATTAAACCAGAATTGTGCGTTTTGGGTTTAAGCAGCGGGATCCTCACGCTGGGCTGAGGCTCACTGAGGAAAGTGGGTGAGTACAGAGGATTTCCTGCTTTTAACGACATCAAGATGCTCCTCTGGAGCCTCATTTCAAGTTTTAAGGACAACTTGAGCATTAAAAAGCCTGAATTCTCCTGAGGTTCCAAGAAACCTCTGCAAGGCCCTCCACAGAGGCAGGAGAGGAGAATGTCCCAGCAGTCAGTGGTTCCTGTCCTTGTGGGATAATGGGATTCAGCCAAAGATTGGACTTGATCTTGGAGGTCTTTTCCAACCCTAAAGATTCTGTGATTCTGCGGAACTCCAGCAGAGTTTAAGTTCAAGGAAGGGAATGCGAATGTTACCTAAATTGAACCCAAAGTGGTCAAGTGTTGTCCCCAAAAGCACTGAGTTGTGTCCTTGGCTCTTTGATCTCCATATGGAGCATCAGCCCCGTGCATCAGCCCCACACAAAGGAGATTTGTACTCCTAAATTAGGGAGTCCTTGGGAAAGACCTCCCTGCAAAATTTCCAGCTGAATTTGAACCCCCAAACCCAGGGAACCCCCTGTGCTGACAGGGAATTACACAGGAGGCAGCAGAGCAGGGTGGGTTGGAAAGGCTGAGAAGCAAATCGATGACAATGCCCGATGCTGGACAACACAAACCTGTCAGGGAATCCCTCCTCCTCATGGGAATTCACCAAAACATCTGGGGCTTTGTTCCACAGGGGTATCCCCACTGAACTCTGGATCTTATCAATCCCCACTCCTAAAGGGAATTCACCAAAACATTTGGGGATTTTCCCCACAGGGGTATCCCCACTGAACTCTGGATCTTATCAATCCCCCCTCCTAAAGGGAATTCATCGAAACATCTGGGGCTTTGTTCCACAGGGGTATCCCCACTGAACTCTGGATCTTATCAATCCCCCCTCCTAAAGGGAATTCATCGAAACATCTGGGGCTTTGTTCCACAGGGGTATCCCCACTGAACTCTGGATCTTATCAATCCCCCCTCCTAAAGGGAATTCATCGAAACATCTGGGGCTTTGTTCCACAGGGGTATCCCCACTGAACTCTGGATCTTATCAATCCCCCCTCCTAAAGGGAATTCATCGAAACATCTGGGGCTTTGTTCCACAGGGGTATCCCCACTGAACTCTGGATCTTATCAATCCCCCCTCCTAAAGGGAATTCATCGAAACATCTGGGGCTTTGTTCCACAGGGCTATCCCCACTGAACTCTGGATTTTAGGAATCGCCCCTCCTAAAGGGAATTCACCGGAACATTTGGGGCTCTTCTGAAGCTCCCCACCGAGCTCTGGATGTTATCAAGCCCCGGCTCAGAGCCTCCTGCCCCCTCCTGCGGGGTGTCACTGCTCAGGGCTCCTGCCAAAGCCCTTTGCGGGGAGGCAGCTGTGAAAGCCCAGCCAAGCCTCACTCCACAGCCAAGAGAGCAGCTCCACCGCCAATTCCTGCAGGGCCCAATTATTTGCCACAAAAACGGAGGGACAGGGATACGTTCCTGACTTCAGACACTTCCCAGCCCACTTCATTTTTTCTACCTCATTTCACAGAGTCGGAAATGAAGGGGGGAAAAAAACCCAACAACAACAACAACAACAACAAAAAAAGCAGTTTGCCAAAAACGCGGTGGAAGAGCCTTTCCTGGATTTGTGGCTGTTTAATATTCATGCAGAAAACACTGGATATTCATGTAATCATCCTNTTTCTACCTCATTTCACAGAGTCGGAAATGAAGGGGGGAAAAAAACCCAACAACAACAACAACAACAACAAAAGCAGTTTGCCAAAAACGTGGTGGAAGAGCCTTTCCTGGATTTGTGGCTGTTTAATATTCATGCAGAAAACACTGGATATTCATGTAATCATCCTGATTATCCTCAAAATGATGTTGCTAAAAGCTAATCTCTGTTGGGCAGAATTGTTTAAAGTAACAGCAATGTCTTCCCAAGCCACAATAATTTTTTTTAACTCGTAAATATTTGAGTCCCTGGGCTGCTTGGGGATGGAGGAGGGGGGTGGAATCCAAGATTTCAGGATTTAATGTTCTCAGTGGGAATTTAAAGCAATACAAACAAGGACCTAAACAAGTAACTGGGCTGTTGCTGCCAAAGTTTTATACAGCACAAAAGGACTGAATGAAATGACAACAAAATTCATGGATATTGGTGCATCTGGAAAGAGGAGATGAAATCAGGCCGTGGAAATAACTCACCACAGTGTGTTAGAGCAAAGGTGGGCTTAAAAACTCTCTGGAAATGATATTGAATGAAGACATGCATGTTTTTCCCAGTGGCCTCTGGTGTGAAAAGCTGGCCATGACCATAATTTCAGGTTTAATGGTTTTTAATTTCTCCCCACGTCACTTTGGAGGCTCTGTTTGCAACCAGTTTGTGGTGGAAATGAAAAAAGTGACCCACCGTGTCCACAGGCAAATTATTCCACCGTGGAGAACCCTGCAGGGCAGGATGGATGCTCTGTGCTGGGAAATCCTGGCCCTCAGGGAGGAGCTGAAACAGGGAATTTGCAAAGCCCAGGAGTGGGGGCTGAGTTGTTGGACACTTCACTCCAACTTCCAGAGCATCTGGCAGCTCTGAGAGGTGGCCAGGAAAGGACAAGGACTGCACTTCCATGGAGAGAGTCTTGGAATGGTTTGTGCCATCCCATCCCATCCCCTCCCCTCCCATCCCCTCCCCACCCCTCCCCCCCCCCCCCCCCCCCATCCCCCCCCCCCCCCCCCCCGGCCCGGGCCAC
>WBMZ01002797.1:70335-160766 GCA_013400975.1 Atrichornis clamosus
CACTTCCAGGGATCCAGGGGCAGCCACAGCTCCTCTGGGAATTCCATCCCAGCCCCTCCCCACCCTCAGAGGGAAGGATTTTTCCTCAGCATTTCCCCGCTCTCTGTTTGAACCATTCCATGTCCTCGGAAGCCTGAGGAGCTGTGGGCTCCTGTGGAATTCACGGAGCAGCTCCAGCCCGTGGTTCAGAGGAGCAGTGCCAGGACTGCTCTGCAGACCCCCACCAGCTCTTTGCTCCCGTCTCCCGTGGAATTTGTGAGCCTGTCCTTCCAGCAGGAGCTGTAAGCCAAGCCTGTCCCATAATCCATCTTTTTCCCTTGGAATGCAGGCACGGCCAGGCCGCGTCACTCCTCTGAGAGGAGCATCTGTGATGGGAATGGCACCGAGCTCACATCTCCTGCTCCTCAGCCCTCTGCGTTCCCCCAAAGCTGCTGCTTCCAACCAAACCCTCCCTGACCTTTCCAAGACATCTCCAAAGTTTCCTCCTCCCCCGGGGGCTGTTGTGAAGCTTTAATTAATGTTTGTAAAAGTGCCACGAGCCCTTTAGGATGGAAGTGCTCGGCCTTATTAATATTAATATTAATATTAACAATAACAGACGAGCCCCTGCAACGCCGTGGCACAGTGGAATGAATTAACACGAATCAAGCAATCAACAACAACAAATCACCCTGGGAATGGAGCCCTGGGCAGGGTGTGCAGCTGGTGGGATGTGACAGCTGGCCCCGCTCAGCTCCTCCCCAGTCATTCCCATCGGGAATGCAGCTCTCTCCCGTGGCCCTGCGAGTCGCCCGCAGCAGAAATCTGCCTTTTTCCAGTCAAGGTTTCTCCTTGTCGTCGTCTCCAGGATGACAGGAGTCAAAGGAGAACTTCTTGGGAGGTTTTGAGGGGGGCTTGAGGCAAATTTGGCACCATGGCATTGGCCCAAGAGAGGCTTTTTCCTTTCCCTTTTCCTTCCTTTTGCCTTTTGCCACTGCGTTTATCCATGGTGGCGTTGTTCCTTCCACAAAGGTATTGACAGGAAAAATAACAGGAGACACGAAGGCACAGGGACTGGATAATCTGCCAGTGCCTTCCAGTGCGTCCCAGGAAAGGTGGGATGGACTTCCAGTACCTCAGGGGGGAAAACAAGAATGCTGGAGAGGTACTTTGCACAAGGACGTGGAGTGGGAATGGCCTCAAACTGAAGGAGGGTAGGGTTTGATGGGATATTGGGAAGGAATTCCTCCCTGTGAGGAAGGTGAGGGGTGGGATGGAATTCCCAGAGAGGCTGGGGAGCATCCAAGGCCAGGTTGGACGGGGCTTGGAGCAACTTGGGATAGTGGGAGGTGTCCCTGCCCGTGGCACTGGATGGGCTTTAAGGTCCCTCCCAACCCAAACCATTCCATGATTCCATGATCCAACAATAGGAGATGGATGTTCTGCGTTTCTGTGATCCCAAGGCAATGAAAACAGACCTTTCCAGCCTCAGTCAGAGTGTTCCCACTCCAAGAGTGACCCTCACTTCCGGTATTCCAGGGAACTCCACCCTGCAGCCCCCAGGCCTCTGGCAAGGAGAGGGAGGAGCCCCTGTGGGGCCTGCACTGCTCCAGCGGCAATCCCCAAAAAGGTCACCACAGCCAAATTTCCAGGAATCCTGCGGGCTTTGTGACATCACCCATGGGAACACAGGCACGGGAGGATGAGCCCGTGGACATCCCTTGTCCCACCCAGACCCAACACATCCCTGGGTGGTGTCTGTGAGCTCTGACCCTCCAAAACGCGGCTGCTGCTCCTCACCAAGCTTTGCCCTCCTGGAGTCCTTTCCTAAAGCAAACAGCCCCTCCGTTCCCAGCAGCAGCAATTCAGGGAAGGAGATTTCTCCTGTGATGGGAAGAGCTCCCAGGCCAGGGCGATGGGCAGAGATAAAAGTGAGGTAAGAGCACATTAAGTGCCACAGAATCCATTAGGGGAGGAAACACCGAACTGACTGCAAATAACTTTGTAATATTTCCTTATTCCAGGAAAAACTCCCTGATGCCCAGAATGTGAGAGATCACATGGGCAAGTGAATTAAGAGACAAATCTGGGAAAGATGCAGCAGCGAACTATAGATTTCTGAAACCAGCATTAGCTGAAAGAATAAAACCCCTCAATGCGATTATTTGTCAATGATTCAGCAGAGCCTGCCTTGAAAATAAGGCGTCACTGCCTCCAGTGAGATCCCTGTTTAATCTGAGCATCCTGGGCTTGACCACCTGCGATTTTTATACTCACAGGATGTTTTCTGAACGGTTTTCTGGATGTTTGGGAAAGGTTCTTCCCCCAGAGGCTGGTGGGGCACTGAACATTCCCCAGGCTGCCAAAGCTCCAGGAGCCTTTGGACAACATTCCCAGGGATGCACAGGGTGGGATTTTGGGGTGTCTGTGCAGGGCCGGGGGTTGGACTGGATGATTCCAGTGGGTCACTCCCAATTTGGGATATTCCATGGTTCTCTGATTCCACTAGTAATGACTCAGACATTTTTTTGACCTTGCAAAACATTTCTCCTAAAGTTTAGGATGGAAAATCTCCCATTCTTCTGAAGGACACAACCCTTGCTCTCATTCTCAGGAGGTGAACCAGGAAACCTGAAGGGCTCTGTGAGCACTCAGGATGGGAATCTGACCCTCCCTCTATTGTTGCAATGGGTTATTCTTTGGAAAACCCAATTTCTTTAAATTTTTTGAAGAAGTGGCCATGCAGGAATGGTTTAGTCTGGGACAGCGAATGAATTTGAGCTCCAGGACTTGGGTAAAAGCATGGGAACGCTCCAACTCTCCATTAAAAAAATCCCAAATTAAACCACAAACCTCTGAATTAACACGAATGTTCTCTGCTCCAGTGTGAGGCTGATCCTGGCAGCTCCACACTCACAGAAACAGCAGCAGCCCCAGAAATCAAAGGCTCCCACAGGATCAAATGTTTGCAGTGAGAAACACGGAGTATTTCCATGGATTTCAAATGGAGACCTGGGCTCAGGCCTTAAACAATGAATTACCAGGGAGCCAGGGAGCCTCTGCAAAGACAAAACCTGCACAGAACAAGGCCAGGGACCACTCAGCTGCTTAATAACTGTAATTATTAAGTGGTTTTTATTTTCTCCCTGCACAACCCCCCTGCCTCCTGCCCCCAGAGGAATTGCAACATAATGAAGACAACAAAAACCCCTAAAACCATGGTCTGAAGTTTCATTTAAATGACCACCTTGGGGTCTTTTTTTTTTTTTGCATCCAAACCACTGAACAGTTTGACAGACAGCAGCAAACTGCTTTTCTAAGATTTTTCAGTGCAGCATCAATTAAAAAGTTTTATAAATGATCAGGCTTTGCAGTAGCAATTTAAAGAACGATGCAAGTTGTCAGAAGGAACAGAAAATGCATTTTTGAATGTCTTTTAAAAAGAATCATGGAGTGGTTTGGGTTGGAAAGGACCCTAAAGATCCTCTCCTTCCAGTCCTTCTTGGTGCTTCACTCAGCTTTAAACACAGAGGCAAAAGAAAGCCAGAATTGCCTCTTTTTTGGTTTTTTTCTCTCCCCAAAATGATTATTTGTTGTGTCAGAGCCGTGTCTGCTCTCCCATTCCCTGGGAGCTGAGAGTGACAGGGAATAACAGCACATGGAGAACTTTCTGGCTGACTTTGTCAATCCTGGGCAAGACTAAAGCAGGAGAAGCCCAGCTAACGCAAATGAGAAATGTGATGAAATCCAGGTAGGCTGCAATTATTCTGTAGATGCTTTAACACTCTAAAGCAACCTTTAAAGTACCAAGAGCCACTCTCAGATTTACACAGAGGAAAAATTTACAAAATTTAGCAAATATTTAGGATGGGGGGATGACACTTTTTGATTGTTGCCAGGGCTGACACTCTCCTACACGCCCCCCGTTCTTCCAGATGGAAACCAAACAGGAACCCTCTTCAGCAGCCCGGAATTATTAACAATTCCAGAGAGAAATCTGACTCCTTATCACTAACAAATGGGTGGGTCCTAAATCTCCACGTGGCATTTATACACGGGGAATTTCTGCACCCTCCAAAACGCAGGAAAAGTGGGAGTGATGCTCAAAACCCCCACGCCAGATGTTTAGGAGCGCGTGGCGAGGAGCAGAACTGAGCGTAAAGCACAGGTTAACTGAGTGCCCAACCCTTCCTGCAGCACAGGTTGATTTTGAGGAGCTGAAAGTGTCCTTTGCTCACCCTTTTCGGGTTTTTTCCCCTTCCCTTTTTCGCTTGGCTGTCAATTTTCTGGCCGTTCCATTTGGAGGGGTGAGAAAAGAGCAGGGCCCTGCTCGGCCTTTCTGGGACTGATGAGGGTATTTCTCTCTTCAAAAGACACTCTGGGAAATGAAGGAAAAAAAAAAAATTCAAGTCATTTCCTTAACCTCTTGGACTCCCAGAAGGCAGGCATAAAAGTCCCATATTTTTGTCATCAGGATGATAGCAGCAATCTGCAGAGCTGTGTGAGGCCACAAACATTTACCTGGCAGGTTTTCTGTAAGTCACGGGAGAAAAAAAAAGAAAAAAAGAGAAGCCCAGAGCAAAATCCATTTCCCTGATGGTGCTTCTGCAGGGGGTCATTTCAGAGGAAACAAAAACAGGAGCTGGCTATTGAAACCCATCTCAAAAATTGGCAAAAACGGCCTCTTTGTTGTGTTCTCGGAAGCCACGGCGGAGGGGGAGCACAGCAAGTGAGGGAATCTTTCCTTCTCTGAGGGCTACATTTCTTTTCCCAAGTTTCCAGGTGAATTTTGGGGTCTTCAGCAAGGACCTGCAGGTTTTGAGGAGAAGGAGCAGGGCTTTTAGGGGGCTGTTTCCCACTTTTAAGCTCCACATGGAGCACCATTGAACCTGCAGGTGTTGCACAGACATCCCTGCTTCCCAAGGTTCCCATCCCTGCTCTTCACTTCACAGTCTGGCTCCAGGGAAGCCCCAGCGTGGCTCTGAGCCTCATTTTGCATCTCTGCCAAATGGACAGGACACAGTTTCCCCTCCAAAATTGCTCAAAACCCTTTAGGGGCATCACTCACTGGCAGGGAAAGAGTGAAACCCCTGAAACAAAGCTGTGAAAAATCTTCATGTTCACCTCACCTGGAGCAGAGTCCATGGCAGGACGTGGAAGGGACCTTGAAGATCATCCAGTGCATCCCAAGGATGCCTAATCAGGGCATTTTAATTGTTTTTCCCATCCATTTTGCATCCTGCCTCTTCCCATCCCCGTGGGAGAACAGCTCACGTCAAAAGCTCCCCTAAAAACCCCTGTGCTTCGTACAGAAACGTTCAGCAAACATTTCAAGCAGTGAAAGCCAGGACAAGCAGAGATCTTAACACAGAGTTAACCCCGAAACAAAGCAAAGAAAGCATCAGCCCATCTGAGGACTAAATATAAATGGCACAGTATTGCCTCTCATGCCTGAAACGGCTCTCGCTCTGTCGGCACCTTGGAAAGTAATTCCATGTTCATTTACTTCTCCCAACAGCTCCCCTATTTCCTCTCTCTGAGCTTGCATTATTGACTGATTGCACAAAACCCCCGTGCTTCCATTAGCCCTTGTCCCTGCCCAAGAAGCAAAAAGTTCCTCAGTGAAGAAGAAGAAAGTGGTGGAAGAACCAGCGGGAAAGGGCCTGGAAAAAAGCAGATCCAAGGACGTGGACAAGGAGTTTGTTTGGGAAAACCACCAGCAGGCTGTGGATGGTGCCTCCCTGCTGCAGCAGCACAGAGAAAATTTAACTTTACCAGGGAAACAGGGGGTTGGGACAAGCAGCAGGAAGGGATGGGGCTGTGCTGAGATCCTTTGGGATGCAGTGAAAATATCCAGGAGACACAAAGGATACCCTGAGAAATTCCCTACCTCTAAGGACCTCAAGAGATCTTTTAGGAGCAGAAAGGCAGCACCACGCAAAGATCTGAGCCACCTGCACAATGAATAAAACATCTGGATCGTTCCAGAAAGGACAATGGAGCCTCTGGTTACAGGACGGGAGGAGCAAAAGTTCAGCTCTCAATTTCTGCTGCCTTGGAAAAGCCAATCTCTCCGTAAATTTTCTAATTATCCCCAGAAGGTTCTGTCCCTGCAGGCTTTCAGAGACACTGGTTTATATCCTTGAGCCATAAACCTTCCCTTCCCTCCATCCCACTTCCAGGCTACAAAATCCAGGGAGAAGAATGAAGGGAACACAGAAAATCAGAAAATCGGTGCATCCAAAAGAATCCATGAGCATCTGGAAGTGCTCATGGACAAAACCAACCAAGTTGAAGTCAGATTCACATCTAGGGGTGAAAGGAAGTGAAAAGGACAAAGCCAAAGGGAAGCAGAGCTGTTTTTAGGATTATTAATGGAATTATTGCATGTTTTGCATTCTGTCATCCTTCTGACAGAGCCCTGACGGCTGCAGCAGGATTTACTCCTTGGGAGAATCCTGGGCTTCTTCCCTTCCTTCTTCTCCTCTTGGAAAAAAAAAAAGGTAATCCATGAGTCAGATGATCAATTTTGCAATTTGCAGTTGCCAAGCAGCTTTGAAGCAATTTAGTGATTTGGATACTTATTTCCTCCCTGTCCTGATGGCAGGAGATGATATAAGGATATTGAGCCTTAATAATCTATTCATTCCCCTGATCAAACTGAGGCAACCAGAATCAAAAGTATCTCTATTTTCTTTTCTTTTCTTTTCGTTTCTTCTTCTTTTTTTTTTTTTTTTTTTCTTTTCTTTTCTTTTCGTTTCTTCTTCTTTTTTTTTTTTTTTTTTTCTTTTCTTTTCTTTTCGTTTCTTCTTCTTTTTTTTTTTTTTTAATGTTTATTCTGGTTTTACAAGAGCCCTGTTGTGCATTGCCATTGCATTCACGTCAGAAAGCTCTGAAAAAAACAAAAGGTGAATTTGAAAAGTACCCGGACACGCGTTCAGGTGGACGTTCAGGGCATTTCAGAGGCATTAATTAATAACACATGGAGTTAATGAGCACAAAGGGAATGGGAGCGTGGCCACTCAGCAGAGCAGTGGCTCCTGCTCACTGCAGTTTAATCCCCCTCCTCCAAGGATTAATGTCAACAATGGAATTTAAGCTCACTGAACACCTTATCAGATCGGCGTTCACACCCAACTATTAAACATTTATCGCCACTCCAAAGGCCTGAATCCCGTCCTTTTCAGCCACACATCTCCGTGACTTGGTGAGCGAGCTCTCACGCACCCTTCCGCTCCCGGCAGGAAGGCTCCAGGGGCACTCCAGGGAAGGGATCCCCTCTCCCACGGGCCTTCATCTGCCAGGATTCAGCACCCTCGGGCAGATTTAGTTTGGATATCGGGAAGGAATTCTTCCCTGTGAGGGTGGGGAGCGGCTGGGATGGAATTCCCAGAGAAACTTTGGCTCCCTGGAAGTGTCCAAGGCCAGTCTGGACGGGGCTTGGAGCAACCTGGGATGTGTCCCATGGCAGGGGGTGGAAGTGGATCGTCTTTGAGGTCCCTTCCCACCCAGACCATTGCTTCTTTTCCCACATCCCTGTTATTTTATAAACAAAATCCAAAGCAATCCCTCTGCCTGTGGCACATTCCCTGTGCCAGAGGAGCCCAGGACTGAGCTGCATTTCTGATTTCACAGAAAAACCCTCCTGTCTCTCCTCCCGAGGGATCTTTACAGCCCTTCCAGTTGGGATGGCAGCCTGAATTTTCAGGTGGAGGGTTTTGCTTTCTCTTTTTGGGGCTAATTTCGAAGTCTCAGCAAGGGGGAAGTTCTGAGGGGAGCATCAACAGGACCTGAAACCACAGGGGCCCAAACAGCTGCGTACAACCCAGATTTGGGGGAAAATCTGATTTAACGATGGATCTCTTTGGGTACCCAGGTGCAGAGAATGAAATGGCAACTGGGAAAGGCCCCGTTTGTGGAGAGAAGGAAATCTGCCTCAAAGGAAACAGGATTTGGGGGCGGGACTATTGCAGATTTAACAAAAATGTTGTTATTATTGATTCATTTCTGCCGAGCTGAGAGAAACCCTCTGAAAGTCTGTGATGCCACTGAGCAATAACACCTTGGGCAGTGTTAACGCCCCAAAATAGATCTTAACGCCCCAAAATGGATGTTAACACCCCAAAATAGATGTCAACACCCCAAAATAGATGTAATTGTGCTGCTTTCTTTGTTCCAGTTGTTCTGCAAGGGGAAAACCTGCTGCAAACACTTTGGATTTCCTGTTATTATTAATTCTTTATTAATGGTGTTGTGAGAGTGGCAGAGTGGGAGCAGCAATGGTTTCTGTGAGGCTGAGAATTTCTAACTTCTATTCTGTCCAAAGCCAAGGGCATTCACCACATATTCACTTCAGAAAATATGGGATATTTCGGAATATATGGAATGGTTCTGTCCTAGCAAGTGCCTCACTGTGCTGTCAGAGCACCTCTTGCCTTAAACAATTTTATGTCCGGCTCCAGAATGAAAAAAAATCTTAAGGCAAAATACCAAAAGAAACGTCAGGTATCTGAAGAAAAATCCAATCTGTTTTCTAAAGGAATCTCATTTTGGATGAAGCCCTTCTGAGTTTTTAAAACAGACCCAAACTCTCAAGCTCCAGAAAGAGGCTCTGGAACTTCCAGGCACCCCCAGAGTCATTGGGATGAAAAAACTCAGATTAAACCAACATTTTCCTAAAGAAAGGAACACTTGAGAAGTGAATTACAGTAAATTTCTTCCTGGAATTCAGCCGTCCTGAAAACCCAAACCCTTCTGCAGGAAACAATCCCTGATATTTCAGAGTGCTTCACCTCCTGTCTGAAATCTGCTTTCCAGTTTTTTGTTTTCACAACAAAATGTCTATTTCCCTTTCATTATAATTTTCCAGACCATTTAGTTCCTCCTCTGGGTTGCTGTCAGTCCCATCACGGAGGAAGAAAATAGGAAATGATCTTTTTCTTCTTCTTTTTTTTTTTTTTCTCCTTTTTTTTTTGAGGACACAGAGTTTCCTCATTAGAACAAATCTTACATAAATTCCGGGGCTGTGTGGCAAGGAGAAGGTCACTCCACGTCACTGCAATCTGAGGAGACAGGGCTGTTTGCAAAGCTGAGTCCCACTGTGTCCCCACCACCCGGCTCTGGCTGTCGCAGCAGCCCTTCCCTGTGTTTGTGTGCCTGGAGGAGTGCTTTGGGTCAGGAACGGGGCTTAAAATCCCTTCCAGAAGTTTCATAAAAAAGAGCATTTTGGAATTGGATCAGTTCCACAAATTGCCTGCCTGTCACACGAGCAGCCGTGCCAGCATTATTTATAGATTTTATATTTATATCTTTTATATTTACGTCCTTTATATTTCTATCTTTTATATTCCTATCTTTTATATTTCTATATTTTATGTTTAGATCTTTTATCTTTCTATATTTATATCTTTTATCGTTCTATATTTTCTATTTAAACACTGATATTTATATATTTGTTTCCAGAGGTTACCTGGGCACTTCCAGTTACCCTGGCTGAAGTACCACCGAGCGGGAGTCCTGTGGCAGTGCCAGGGATATCAGCTCCTCTTCCAAGGCGGGGTTTGGAGACTAAACAGAAAACAGAACCTTCCCTGGGCACAATCCCATCCTTCACATCCCTCCTCTGCTCTGGAACCAGGCTGGGAGAGCTGGGATTGTCCAGCCTGGAGAAAAGGAGGTCCCAGAGATGAGAGGCCCTTCCAGGGCCTAAAGGGGCTCCAGGAGAGCTGGAGAGGGGCTGGGGACAAGGGATGGAGGGACAGGACACAGGGAATGGCTTCCCACTGCCAGAGGGCAGGGTTAGGTGGGATATTGGGAAGGAATGAGGGTGGTGAGGGGCTGGGATGGAATTCCCAGAGAAGCTGTGGCTGCCCCTGGATCCCTGGAAGTGCCCAAGGCCAGGCTGGAGCCACCTGGGGTGGTGAAAGGTGTCCCTGCCATGGCAGGGGAGTGGAACGAGATGATCCTTCAGGCCCCTGCAGCCCAAACCATGCCAGGATTCTGTGATTCAATAACAGAAGGAAAAGTGTCTGCAAAGTGCTCGAAGCTCCAGCGCAATTACCCGGCCCGGCACACAAAGGAACGAGGCTGATCCCGCGTTTTAGGAGACGCCTGACAGTTCCTTCAGGATTTTGAAATAAAACTCTCCTCTCTTCTTTTCTTTTCTTTTCTCTCCGGCAAAACCCTCTCAAAGAGCCGACAGATTCCTTCCCCGAAGTTCCTTTGTGTTCTCCCCTTTGTGCTCGCCCCGCTTTGTTCCCGCGGGGCTGACGGGGAGTTCTGAGGAGCGAACAATTCCTTTTAGGAACGCGGGACAGGCCCTCAGGACGCACCTCAGGAGCCAAAAGCAGCCGAGGCACTCTTCAAACAGCGGAGGAAACGTCGGGATGTGCCCAGCCCCAAAGAGGCGCTGTGCCCAAACCCGTCATCCCGGGGTTTTGCCGAAACTCCCCTTTTTTTCCACCCAAGGATTTGCAAGAGGCTTTTAACGCTGGCACAACCCGGAGTAGAGCCTTTGTAGCTCCACCGCTGTGTTCCGCTCCAGGGGAGCACCAGGAGGTGAGAAACACCTGCCCAGCTGCGGGAGCACAGGGCGGATCTCGGGGCAGACGGATTTCAGACGGATTTCAGATGGATTTCAAGCAGCCTCGGGAGCTCACCGTGTCCTTGTTCTCCCAGCCCGCAGCTCTCCCTGCCTTCCTCACAAAGCCCCGGCATTCCAAGCACTGCCCAAAGTCCGTCCGTAACTCCTTGGTCTCCCACGGGGATGACCTGAATCCCACGGAAAACCAGGGAGGGACAGCATCACTTTAAAAAAAAAAATCTGGGATCAGTTCTGCCTGAAGCAACAGAACTTCTTCCGTGATTCTGGAAACCACGACAGGCACCAAATCCAGCCTTCATTTAATGGAATCAACAGGCTGGGGATGCAACCCCTGCCTGGCATCCCTGAGTCCTCTTTTCCACTCATTCCAAGGGGTTCCAGCCCGTTAATTCCACACCCAGCCCACACCTGCCTCCCCCCAGCTCCTGCCACGGTCGGGAGCCACCAGGAGCTGCGAAGTTGACAGAACTGATGGAGCTGGAACAGATGGAAAAGGCAGGATAATTGATCCACCGGGGCAGCACGAGGTGGCCTCGTGGAGGGGAATATGCAAAGAGGAGAATATGCAAAGATCCTTAATGAACTTCCATTAGCGACGGAGAAAAGTCCTGTCACAGAGATTGTTGTGTGCTCTTCACGATGCAAATCCAAGTTCCAGCTTAAATCCTGCTTCTAGGCAGTTCAGGAAACTCAATTCCTTAAAACGACTGTGGAAAAAAAGTATTTGAAAGCGTTGCCTTTAGTTTTTTGATTTTTTTTTTTCCAAAGTGAAATTTCTTCTGCTGAGCCGCCCTCCTCAGTATTACAGAAATAATTTTACACTGAGGAAAAAAACCTGTTCCCCTTTTTGCCCTTTCTGGGTTTTCAAGTCTTTGTTAAATTAAAAGCATTTCTGCATTTTGTTACAATCTCTGACAGGAGAGAAAGAAACCTGAATGAGGGATGCTAAAAAATCAGAAGATGGGAGCATTCCCAGCAGCACAGGCACACCCACCCTGAAAATTACAGCCCCAAATGAGAGCACATTATTAAGTCATAGAATCACTGAACGGTTTGGTTGGAATGCACTTTAAAGATCGGCTTGTCCCAACCCCCTGCCCTGGGCAGGGACATCTTTCACCAGAGCAGTGCTCAGAACAATTTAAAAAAATACATAAATCCAACAATTGGCAACCACTCAATAAAAAACGGTCAGATATTTCAAGTAATATTCAGTTCGAGGTGGATTTTTTGCTTCCTCAGAGCAACAAATTGAGAAATACACGTGAGACTAAAAGAAAATTCTGGAAATCTGAAGCAGCAGGAAGAAACTATATTCCTGCTAGTGTTGTTATTCCTGCAATTTTGAGGAATTACACCTCCACTTTGCCCTACTCCACTTTATGAATGAAAAACTTGTGGCAGATGATGCAGAATCTTTAAAAGGCTCCCTGCACAAGAATCTGCCCTAGGCCTGACTCACTCCTGGACCTCTGGCACAGGACACTTCACTCCCTCCTCCTCAGAGTGGGACCAAAGGCAGCCCTGGAGCACTGGGAAGTTGTTCCCACATCCCTTCAAGTGTGGAAAGTTTGGTTATTTCCCTAAATTAAAAAAAAAAGTTGGAACCAGCTGCTGATTTCTGTAATTCTGGCAGGCAGCAGCGTGGATGCACTGACTGAGGTGCTAAAAATATCAGGATTTGCTCCCTGTGCACTCAGGCTGCTGCAGCAAACCCTGCCTTAATTCCATGTATTTAAACATACCACAAATCATGGAAACGTGGATTTAATGATAAGGAAACACCCCTGAGGTCAGGAGGTTTGAATTTGCCTCTCGCAATTAAAATGCCTCTCGAAATCCAAAAAACTGCCAAAAAACCCCCCCAACAAAAGCTCTACTGGAGTGACAGGAACTTTTTGCAAAGATAACAATCAACAGAGTTCTGTGGAAAATTCGTTCTTTAGAAATGAGTTTTTAAATAGCTGCCCATGGATTAGTCAAATAAAAGCCTTGCATGGCATTGCCCAGATAACACAGAGACAGACTTTTATTGATAGGTCAGATTGCAGATCATCCCAGAGCAGGCACTGATAAGGAAGTCCCAGGGTAAGGCCCTGAGTTCCCACTGTTTTGTCTTTGGGATCAGAGGAGCAGGGCTGCAGAAGGCTCTGGCCAGCTGGAGATCCCAAACTTTCATTTTCACACCAGTTTGGGTGCTCCCAACACCCCTCTTCTAGAGGAAAAGGCAGGCAGGACGTCCTTGTCCTTGTCCTTGTCCTTCTCCTCTTTCTCTTCTCCTTCTCCTCTTTCTCCTTCTCCTCCTCTTCCTGCTTTTTTTCTCCTTCTCTTGTCCTCCTTCTCCTCCTTCTCCTTCTCCTTCTCCTTCTCCTTCTCCTTCTCCTTCTCTTCCTGCTTTTTTCTCCTTCTCCTTTTTTCTCCTTCTCCTTCTTCTCCTCTTCTTGCTATTTTCTCCTTCTCCTTTTTTCTCCTTCTCCTTCTTCTCCTCTTCTTGCTATTCTCTCCTTCTCCATTTTTCTCCTTCTCCTTCTCTTCCTGCTTTTTTCTCCTTCTCCTTCTCTTCCTGCTTTTTTCTCCTTCTCCTTCTCTTCCTGCTTTTTTCTCCTTCTCCTTCTCTTTCTCCTTCTCCCTCTCCTTTCCCCCACAACCCTCCTTGTGCTACAAATCACCATTTTCACTGTTCCAAGCACTGAAACTACAGAAAAGCCAAGTGCAGGGACCCCGCAGGAACCCTGAGGTGTCACACCCAGATGACACAAATTCCATGCCCCGTTCCTCTCTGCTCCCACCTGTTTCCCATGTCACCCGCAGGGCACACCCCACACCCAGCTGGGCTGGTGCTTTCTCCCCTTCAGAGGATGCCCAGTGCTCCTGTCAGAGCTCCGGGAAGAAGGGAGGGCAGAAAACCCCCTCAAGCAACCCATGGCAAGAACTGGATTTGGAAAACACCCAATTAAGGAACCTCACGGATGGAGAAAGCGAGATAGCAAAATAAATGTCACTGTTTTCGTTTTCCTTTGTCACAAATTGGCGTTTTCCTTCTCAGTGCTTCATTTTCCCATCCAGAGAGACAGGAGTTATTCTTAAAAGCTGCTCATCGCCCCCAGCTTTCCCTGATACCACTTGGAGGGGAGTAATTAATCCATGTGCTGAGGACCTGTGGAACTCAGAACCCCCCAAAAAAGGGCCGTTCTGGGGATATGTGTGAATTCCAGCAGGATGCATAAAACCTCCAAAGCAACCCAAGAGCGGGAACCACCTGGCAGGGCAGAACAGGGAGCAGGGATCCAGGGATTCCTGTGTCCTTCTGGCTCTGGCTGTTGGCGACCCAGCAGGGCAGGTCACTTTTCCACGTCCCCACAAATCTGCAGGATGAGAGCACTGATGCCAAGTCCTTCAAGAGGCGTTTTGAGGCATTTGGAGCTTGGTGAGGAACAGGAAACTTTATCCCAGTCAGCAACAAGGTTCCGGGCCAGGTTGGAGCAACCTGGGATAGTGGAAGATGTCCCTGCCCGTGGCACAGGATGGAATTGGATGGGATTTAAAGTCCTGTCCGACCCAAATCGTTCTGGGATTCTCTGACTCTGCCTATCAGGGGCTTTGGTGCTCGTTTTAAACCAGTGAAGTAACATTACCAACATCTTCTGACCTCCTGCATAATGCAAAGGACACGATTTCATCTGGTAACTCCTGCACTGAACTGGGTTTATTTTTTAATAACACCATATATATTTTATCCAAGCTGTCATTCAGGTCCTCAGAGCTGGGAAAACAAAGACAAACACTGCAGAAAAGTTTATGATTCCCTCACTCGGAGGATTTCCACTCTGCTCTCATTATTTCTGGCAGACTCACTGTTGGGAGTGTTTCTTCTTCTCCTCGGTTATAAATATTCCATGCAGATTTTTAATTAGAGCAGCATGGGGTTTTTTTTTTTGGCTGAGACAAAAGAAATTGGATCCCCCCCTCTCCTCTCACCATTTGGGCTTCATTCATGTGGATGGACTCACACCAATATACACACATCAAATCTCTGCCTAAACAAAACAGAGGCTGTTTTATTGAACTAAAAGTCTAATTTGCTCTTACCAACAGGTGCTGCAGAGTTGGAGAGCAAAACAAATGTTTGATCTGGCCCTTCCTCTAATTAGCGACAGATGAATTAGCAACTGAAGGAAAAGATGTACTTTTTAGCCTCTTGCCTGGGTTTAAACTGCTCTTGTGGAATGCTTCACTCGACATGAATTTGCTTATGAAGGGAGCCAGAATTAGTTGCAGGAAGCACTGGAGCATAAGGAAAGCAAAAAAAAAAAGGGATCTCTATGGGGGAAAGATAAAGCAGGAAGAGTAAACAGCAGAGATCTGGTTTCTGCCTTGGAGTCTTTCAGACCTCCTTCAGAAAACTTTCACTGTGCTCGTCTGCTTTTCCTTGTGGGTACCTGATTAAGGATTTTATTGTATTTTTCAAACAAGCTGCCTCTTTTGGAAGCACAGAATGCCAGACTGGGTTGGGTTGGGAGGGACCTTAAATCCCATCCAGTTCCACCCCTTCCCACGGGCAGGAAACCTCCCATTATCCCAGGTTGCTCCAATCGCCACCCAACCTGGCCTTGGATTTGTGTGGGACTCCCCAAAATCGATGATTTAATGCACACTGAGTTCCCAGGTGCTGCTGTCTCATCCACAACCCCGTGTGCTTCCAGGGGAGCAGCTTTTAGGATTTGCCACTGGTTCCCCACGTGTCGGCAAACGAGTGTCTCTGTCTGGAAGAAAAGAATCACAAAACCCCCAACTCGCCCTTGCTGCCAATCCAGCTTTTTATCTCCTGATTTAGCTAATTGATTTACAAATTACAGCAATCAAAGGAATGCGCTGATTCTATCAGGCCGTTTAACACCCTGCCCTCCACGGAGGGCTTGGGGCACTGGATGACAACCAGGCAGAAGAACGACCATAAATGGCTCTGAATTTCACATCTGAAATAAACTCTAAATGGAAACAGCAAAATAAAGGATTTCTGCAGCACGTGAAGTGTGGGATGCCTCAATTGTGGCTCTGCTGTCCTGAATTTCAGCACGGGGCACAGACCTGGATTTCACAAGTGGATGTGCCAACAGCCTGCAGGCAAAGGGATGCAGTTCTCATCCATTGTTTGAGCCCATTTAAAAACTAATTTTTATTATTATTATAATTATGATTATTATAATTGTTCTCATTATTGTCATTATTATTATTATATTTCTGTTGATTTTCGGGAGGGATTTGGTTTGGGATTGCTTTTCATTGTGTTTTGGGGTTTTTTTACATTTCTCAGCCTCCTCTATTTCCTACCATTCCAAAGACAAAGTTTTGCTGCTGTAATTTCCCCCCTCTTTCTTTCATCAGAGCTCTTCACGCCCCGAAGAAACAACGATCAGAGGGATTGGGAAAAGACACACTGGAAAGGCATCCTTCCCCTAAGAGGCAATTCTGGCACCCAAATTCATCCCTCTTTATCCTGTACAACGCCTCCAGTTCCAAGGCGTGTTCCGTTTGGAGGGTGATGATATATTTTTTTTTTTCCCCAGGAGTTTCCACGCTGCCGGTGCTCAGCTGGAAGAGTTCCAGAGAGCAGGGACGTGCTGGGTGCTGAAATTTCCACCGAGCCTGGATGAGAAAACAACAGTTTCCATCGATCGGCACCTGAGGCACATCCAAAGGAGCTCCCAGCCCCTCGGAGATCCAAGGGCAGCGCCTGGAGGTTCATTATTCTGCTCTGCTTTGGCCCGGGATGCACAGAAGGGACTCTGCAAATTGTGGTGACTTTGTGCACGGCTGGCAGAAGGAAGGGAAGCAAAGCAGCTGTTGAGGTGTCAGATTATTTATTCACGAGCGACTGGATGGAAAAATAGATGGGCCTTCCACTGTAAACAGTGGGAGAAACGCAGGGGTGAGGCACTGCAGGGTGTGTGCGGAAAAAAAAAGGAAGCTCAGCCCTGAGAAATTGGGTCCTTTAAGTCAGTCTTAGAAGGGCTGTGCAGGGATCTGGGCGTGGATTTGTGCTGGCAAAATGTTCCCATGCCAAACTGGCATCCAGGGAGGACTGGGGAGTCACAGGCAGTCATCAATAATTGCACTTTCCATTTAAAAATCAGCTGATGAAACAAAAATCAGTGGCTCAAAAACCTCTGGACAGCCTCATACATCGAGTGCTTCACCTGGTTACAAAACTTATTACAGGACTTTGTTTCACCCAAAATTCCAAATATCTGGCCACCAATTACTGCCTGGTTTTTTCCCATAATATTCCTTAGGGATCATAGGATAAGGGTGGCCACTGAAAGAATTGCTATTCCCATGGCTTTTTGTGGATTGCACACAAACAAAATGAGGCAAAAGAGGGAAAAATAAAATAGAGGAGACTGGGACAGAGGTGTCTGAGCAACACCTCCCCAGCCTGACCCCAGAGGTGAGACTGGGACAGTCCTGTCCCCTCAGCACTCCCCTCATTTCGCTCTGAATTCTGCTCAGGCTCCAAATTTCATGTTTGTTCAGCCAACCTGGCCTTGCAGGCTCATCTCCTCTTCACTTTAATTGTTGCCACAGACCTAACAAGGGAAAAAAAAAAAACCAAACCCAAACCCGTTGGAAAGTGTAAAAACTCCGTGCCCTTGTTCTCATAATTTCCTCTCAGTGTTCCACCCCAGGCAAAGAAATTCATTTGGCTTTACAAGGAATTCTGCTGTAAGTCAAGTGTTATTAAGGGCTTCTTCACGTTGTTTATCACGGGGATCTGAGCTGATGTCTCGCTGAGCACTCCTAAGGAGCCTTGTTTATTAAAAGGTACAAGTGTTCCTGCAGCCCTGCGAGCTGACAAGTTCTCTGTTCACAGCCACAGAATAAATAACACCAGAGCAGAGGAGAAGCCCAGGCTCTGCACATCGTGGCTCTTGTGCTGAGCAATTAGGGATGCAGTGCAGGGCAGCAAAATAAAGCTCAGGCCTGCAGGGCTTAAGAGCACCGAGTTATTTTTAAGGCCCCATTAGCAGGGGCTTTGCCCTGGCACGGGCATTTTTACCTGCCCCACCAGTGCAGCTGGTGCTCTGCAGCAGGGTTTTGATCTGGCTCCAAATCTTGCTGTGGGAACTTCCTGGTGCTGGCAAAAATCCCACACGAGGGGGAAAAAAAAATAAACAAACCCCACAGGTGAATCTCTGAGCAACTCGGGAAGGCCCAACAGCACCACACCGAGAGGTTTTGTGCTGTTTCTTTTTAACAGGTGATTTCAAAGCACTCAGGCTCAGGCCAGTGTCATCTGCCTGTTTCATATCCCTGATAAAAGCAGCCAAGTGAGGGGCACAGGCTGTTCCAAAAGCCACAGGAAATGTGGGATCAAGTTCCAGTCTGGTGCTGTCGCCCAGAGCCTATAAATAAACACATCTGTAGCATCACCAGTGACAAATGGGGGATCTTTAAACAGTGAGGATCCTTAAATTGTCCTAACAGGCCCTGGCAGAGGTTTCTCCGGGAAGCTGTGGATGCCCCTGGATCCCTGGAAGTGCCCAAGGCCGGATTGGAGCACCCTGGGATAGTGGGAGCTGTCCCTGCCCATGGCAGGGGTGGCACTGGATGGGATTTAAGGTCCTTTCCCATCCAAATTATTCCATGATTTTGTCATTCCATGACAGTGTTTCCATCCGCTGAATCCAGGTATTAGGCTGACCTTAACTCCTGCTCTTAAACTTCATTCCCACTCAGGCTTCTCCTGACAGGCACAAAAGGCTGCAGTGCCCATTCCCTCTGCTCCCGTGATCCTTTCCTGATGAGCTTGTAATGTATTAAAGAAACAATTTCAACTCTCCATAAAAAAGAAGAAAAAAAAAAAGAACAAGTTTCTCCTGAGCTGAGAGCACATTATTTCACCAGCCAAAAGAGAGAGACAATTTAATCTCCAAAAATTAGCATAACTTCCCTATTATTCCAGAGACTGCTTGATTAAATTAGCCTGTATCACTTTAAAAAGGAATGAGAGATGAATTGTAAAGAAAGAGAGCTTAAAATTGAAACTCAAAGGATAAAAACCTAACAGGGACACATAAAAGTGAAAACACACAGCATTGCCCACACCAACAAACACCATGGAATCCCAGAAATCCAGAGGCAAGGGACAAAAATCCCTGGGGCCAAAACCTGGGAAGCACTTGGGAGGTGCTGCAGGACAATAAAGGCAGAACCTCAGGCTGATCAAGAGATTTTTTTTGAGTACTTCCCTGTAAAAGGTGCTTTGTTTTGAGTGTCACACTGCTGAGATTTCTTTATAGGGATTAAAGTACACAAAGTAAGAATTATAATCTAATTGTCATCTGGAATCATGGAATATCCTGAGCTGGAGGGGATCATCCAGTCCCACTCCTGGCCCTGCACAAACCCCCAACAATCCCACCCTGATCCTGTTCACAGAAATATGAATCAAGATCTATATGCACCAAAGCACAAATGTGCTTAAGGTGTTAAAAGGTTTTTCTACAAAGTATAGCACTGGGAACTAGGGGAAAATACAGTTTTTATGGCAAGGAGAGAACATCTCCCTGCCCAGAAACCACCCAGGGTGACATCAGGCCAGTAATTCCCTTTGAAAAGGGAATTTCCCTTTGAAAACAAAGCCCAGGCTTTGTTTCCTCATTAACCTCACACTTTGTGGTGCAAATACACCTGAAAATACAAATACACCTGAAAGTACAAATACAAATGAAAATACAAATGTCAATGAAAATACAAATGCAAACGAAAGTACAGCTACATATGAAAATACAAATACACCTGAAAATACAAATGAAAATACAAATACAAATGAAAATACAACTACACATGAAAATACAACTACACGTGTGGAGGGGCAACAGGACAGGAGCAGCAATATTTTCTTCACTTTAAATACGTTCTAACATAAATTACACCAACTTTTTCCTGCTTTGCAATAACCCCAGTGCCTTCCTCACCCCCAGCAAAGTTCACAGCCCACTGATCCCTCTGATCCCCAATGTTAGTTCAAGTAACGGGGAGAAAAGATTTCATTGAAGCCATATTCCAATTAGGAGCTGTGGTTATCTGAACATAAAAGATCCAGTAATTTTTGCTGATGTGATCATTATTGCAGGGACTTAATTGGCCAGAACTGTCAATGGCAATTAAATGCTTCCAGTCGGGGCTCTGGGAGCTGCAGTGACTCGCTGTGTGTTTAAAGCATCCCATTTGTTCAGTCACGCCAGATGATGCCAGAGTGCCTGGAAACCTGGATTTTATTCCGTGGTAAACAGTTAAAACACCCAACAAGCAAATCTTGTATAATTGGGAGCTTTATAGTTTGCAATCGCTCGCTTTACCTTTGTATATATTACAATTTTTGTGGGGTTTTGGGGTTTTTTTTTCACTTCTCACTGTGGGAAATTGTTCTGATGGGGGCCTGTGGTTAGAGCGGCACCGGACCACTGGAGATCTGTGAGGCTGAGAGCATTGTCCTTCTGGGATGCTGAGATTTTCGGCTGGAGGAGTTCAACGGGGTGATTTAACCTCAAAACTTTTATGAAAAAGAACAACCAGTGTAAAACCCAGAGAGTTAAAAGGGTGAGACACTTGAATTCATAAACAGCTCGGGATTCTGGTGTAAAAATTGTCTCAAGTCTTCCCTAGCCGTGAAAGGTGGACATTGGTTTGGAGCACAATACATGAAGTATCACTTCCATATAATTTATTATCTCTAAGACAATGGAACAAGCAAATGCTGTCAGGCTCCAGCATCAGATGTTGCCCAAACACGGAGAGGAACAATCCTTCCCAAGAACATCCCATCCCAAGGCTTAAAAAAGCAGGATCAGAGGCAGCAGGAGTGGTGGCAAAGCTCAGGATAAATCAAAATTTGAGTGGTGGTGTTTGGCACCTTCGCCCTGGATGGGAAGAAAATGGTGCCAACATCTCTGTGCACACTGCACAGTCTTTATATTTATATATTTAGATATTTAGATATTTAGATATTTAGCTCCTCCCTTTTTAACAACACTGCATTTTATTACAATCCACTGCGCAAGAAAATACAGCCCAAGTGTAAGAATTGGCTTTGTGCTAGAAGAGAAAAAAAATAAAAAGGGGAGACGCAAGCAAAGATCTGTGAAAGAAAATAAACCCACAGCATAAATCACTGCAAACCCAGCGTGGAAGAGGCTGCACTTCATAAAATCTGACACTGTCACCTACAGTCTACAATAGGAAGGTAGAAAAAAAAGATCCTGGATGCTAAATTTGCCCTTTTCTTCGGGTCTGAAAATTATAACATCATAAATTTGGGATAAATCAGTCAACTTCAGTGCCTTGGGCTGTGTTAGAGATTGTCCGTTAGGCACTGAGAATTTGGAAGCTAAATTTGTCCTTCCTTTAGAGCCTGAACATTTTAACTTGGCACATTTGGGATGAGTCAGACACCTCTGGTCCCTCACACCACAGGCTTTGTGTTCTACAGATTCTACATTAGATTCTAACACTAATATTAAGATTTATTCCCCACAGGAGTAGGTTTTTTGTGTGGTCTCCATTATGTTGCGCAAGGAGCTGGGAAAAGGAAGCAGGGCTGGCTTTGTCCCTGGGATTTCTACTTCCAGCCAGAGCAACAAAATGTAAGGGAAAAAAAAAAAATCCAGTCCTTGACCCTCGGTTGAATTGGAAACTTATTTTTAGCAAATCCTGAAAAGAGCAGTGCAGAAAGCAGGAGGGAAAAGATGAACACCAAGCCATGGTTCAAACATGCCTGAGAGGAAGGGCAAATATCTAGGGGGGAAATTCAGTCATTTGCATAAATTATATCCAGTTTTGTTTGAGGTAGTTTTCTTCTTCTTCTGTCTCTCTGTGGGTTTTTTAGTTTTGGGGGTTTTTTTGTTTGGGTTTCCTTATCCAAGAAAAAAAAAAAAAGGAACAAGAATTTAAATATTGGAAAGAGCAGGGGATCCGATGCCTGGATGAAGAAATGAGGTTATTTCATTTTTCATTTCAGCCACCAACCCACAGAATCCATGACTGACTCTCAGCTGCTCATTAATTTCCAGTGAATTAAAGATGCATTGCCAGATTGAGAAACTGGCCATCAAAATATACATGGGGAGGGGGCTTATAATTGAAAACCTGATGCCTTCAGCATGAAAACCTCCCACTCAGTGAGGGAACAAAGTACGGCAAGAAGGTGTGAGGTGTAGCTCACGTTTGCAGAGGTCAGAGAGAAATTAATTAGGTCTGCAAGGGAAAACAGCCCAGAGTAATTAATGAAAACACTGGCTTTGGACAGGCTGCCCAAACAGCACAATGGTATTTGCAGGATTTTCAGATCCAAGTGTAAAAACTCCCCTCTGTGTTCTGGAAAATCTGCCTCAAATGAGAGCGAGGGGACCGTGCTGGACTCGAAAGGGTTTGGCACTGGATAATATTGGGAAATAATATTTTAAAAAATTAAAATGTGTGGAAAAGCTTATAACAGAAAATAGAGAAATAACAGAACCATTAGAAGACACAGAAAGCAGGCAGGTGCTCAGTTTAGGTCATCTGGAAGAGGATTCAGACCAAAAATCCCCTGCCCAAATCCCTAAAAACTCGATGCACTAATCCAACACTTCCAACCCCCAATTAAGGAAAACTTCTTGAGGCTCAGATGTTAAAAACCACGAAATAAAACGCGTTCACTTTGCCTTTGCAAACTGTTTTCACCCAAATGTTTCATTTTTCTGCCCTGACAGCTGATAATGGTGGGGAAATGCTCCCTGAATTTGTAAACCAGGTGACTAAAATGTGGCATAAACATGTTCATTATGCAAATCTGATTGCTTAAATCTTCAGATGGAGCTCATTTGTTTGGATGAGGCAGAGATACTCAGTTCTTTGCCTTTCCTTGGCTTATTCACTACCAGATCTGTCTAGATAATTGTTCATTTTCCCCCCAAAGCCATTCACGTTCCAGTGGAAGCACAGTTCTGATAAGGGAAGGAAATGTTACCTGGGCTTTGAGCAGGAATTCAGCTCCCTAATTCAGTGGGATGGGTTGCAATGATAAGAAAAATATAAATGCCTCATCTGTGAGATATTCAGAGACCTTTTCACTTAATTCTTTGAATCTTATTGATGTTGTGTGGGAAGAAACTTAATTGTTCTTGGGAATTGGAGGGTGGAACTAAAGGACTGCAGGTCAGGAGAACGAGGAGCCAGGACTGGGAAGGGTTAGCTGGGAAAACACCTCCTCAGAGGCACAAAGGAGGTGGACGTTCAGTCCATCACAATATTCTCCAGTAAGACCGTTCATCCCCTTGTATTTGTGGGGGATGAATAATCCCCTTCTCCAAAATTAACATTTTTTTCTTTTCTTCCAAAATTAGGACGTGGAGCCTGCAAAGCCACTGCGCGTCCTGACCAGGGCCTGGATGGCTCCATAGAAATTGGCACCGCACACAAGGCCTCTCCTCTCTCCTGTTTTCCTCTGTCTCCTCTCTCCCGTTTTCCTCCCTCAAGGCCTCAAGTTCCTGTTCCCAGAGTTCTGCTGCGAGGTGGAAATGGAAGCATCCCCTAAAGACCATAAATTAAGGCCCTGAAGGCCTTGATCTTAGGAAGTTTTAAGGAAGGAAGAGCTTCCTCTTGAGCCTCAGCCTGTTCAGGGGGCTCAGGAATCCCTCAGGTCCTTCAGGAGTTGCCGTATTGCAGATGTGGAAATGGATTGATGGAAACATATCCACGTTTCTGTGTTTATTTGAAATATTACCACCACTACTACTGCTACTACTACTACTATTACTACTACTGCTACTACTAATCATCATCAGCATCATCTTCACTCCAGCCCTTCAGGAAGGTGTTTTAGCCCAGTAACTGGGAAAATCCAGCTCTGGAATGCATCCCTGAAAACCAGCATCAAGCACATGGACTCTCCATCCTGCCTCGTCAACCTGCCAATAATTTGAATATTTTATATTCCAAGGAAGATCCAGATCCTCAGACAAGCCAGGATCTCCAAGGAGCAGGTGAAGGATCCACTCCACAACGTGATCCATGTCCCTTGGTCTTTATTGATTATTGATTCCCAGCAGAACAGCTGGAATTGGGGCTGACAATCACAAGCCAAACTCTCTCTTTCATCCAGGAATTTCTGCTTGCTATTATTAGAATCTGCAGCCCTGCATCCATGCAGAAATGATGGAGAATTGTGCTTAGAATTCTGCCCAGCCTGTGTTCAGTGATAAAAATTAAGCTAACTCATATACATAAATGAGTTTAAAAAAAAACCCCTCCTGCTTCCCCAGCATTTGAATTCCCTGGAGAATTCCCTGGGAGGTTATGATGCTTCCCGAGTAACTGTTACATCTCTATGATAAAACAAACCCGGCATTTTAAAACAGAATGAAACCACAAATAATGGGCAGAGGGTCAGGAGTGAGCCCACGCTCGGTTGTTAGGAGAAATTTATTATCTAGGCCAAAGTGAATGGAACAAAACCAGGACTTAATGGTCAGATTTATAAATATTATTATTGCTGTCACTGAAGGCATCATTAACCTTAGAATATTTGCATAAGTAAGTTGAAAAAAAATTTTTAATCTCGTAAAAAAAATTAGTATTTCCTTTTTATTTTTATCCCTGCTCTCC
Organism: Atrichornis clamosus; assembly: GCA_013400975.1. Classification (NCBI taxonomy): domain Eukaryota; kingdom Metazoa; phylum Chordata; class Aves; order Passeriformes; family Menuridae; genus Atrichornis; species Atrichornis clamosus. Next base: position 94,565 of record WBMZ01002797.1, read on the forward strand.
AATTATTATTTGTGTGCTTATTTAGACACAAAGTCCCTGGAGATTTCATCAGGCTATATGGAGATTATTTGATAGCCTGGCTTTGTGGTATTTAAATTCCCAGAAGAGAAAACAATTCCCCAGCAACGGTAACAAAAAAAGGTTTTAATACGGTTTTCTTCTGCACAAACCAACAGCTCAGTGCTGAGCAGGCTGGAAGGACGGCAAAAAAACCTCAGTGCTGTGGAAGGATCTGCCTGATGTTCTCTTTCACATCCAGATCTTTTAAAGGTGCATTTATATGGAAGTGGGAAAGAGGTTTGTGGACCCTGAAAGGGGAAGTTTGGGTGGTTCCAGCCCAAAATCCCAGTTTGCCCCAGTACAAAGCCTCTGCTCCTCGCTGAAAGGATTCTCAGTCTCTCAGCAGTGAAAAGCAGCACTTCCAGCCCTTGCTGGGGCCACAGGGAGGGAAAAGTGTTCAGTAATTTGTAATGAATGTACTAAATTGCTCATTTTATGGCAATAGGGAGGGCACGAACCGGGCAGGGGAATCAGAGCACTCCCTCTCGCCCAGGCAGCGCCGCTGACCCTCAGAGGAGCCGCAGGTGGTGCCAAGGGAGCAGAATACAAACCACGGACCTGCAGAAGTTCCTCATCCCTCCTGCAAGAGCCTTTTCCTCCCAGGGCCCTGCACTCCACACAAACGAGGGCCCCTGGCCATGATTTCCTGCGTGTGAGGCTCCGTGTTCACTTCAAACGCCCGTTGTCAGCAAAAGCTGACACAAAAACCCTTCAAAACACACTGAAACAGGAAAAAAGCTGAGAAAAGAGACAGGGAGCTCCTCCGTGGTGATCCTGCTGTAATTCCTGTGGATGTTTCTTATCCAAATTCAGGACAGCAGCAAAGGGAAACCTCACCTGTAGCTGCTGGGTGTGTGAATAAGGTTAATCATGAGGGGGGTCACGGGCTCACAGAACTTTTCCCTGGCATTTGGAGCCATGAAATCCTCCAAAACATCCTTTCCTCTCCCTCTGAACACCTCTGTACAGCTCTGAGCAATTATGTGTTGATGCCAAACAAATCCATTTCCATAAAGCCACCTCCTGTCCCAGTTAGAATTAGGAAATTCAGAGAGGTGTGAACTGTGCTATTTAAGAATCTGAATGTCTTTTTCTGGGCAAATTGGTAACAGGTACTGAACCACACTCAAACCCTAATTCTGTCGAAAATGACAATTATTACGATTCTTGGAACACATCAAGGTGAAAAAAGCACAGGAAATCAGCCCCTGCTGTGGCTGGGTGCAAATTTCAAATGCTACACCTCATTTTCCAAGCGGAAACTCCACGTGCTCTCCCTCCTCTTTGCTTTTTCACTTGAAAAGCCTTGATTCTATTTCTCCTTTTTTAAAATTGTACTGGAAAGACCAAACTTCTGAACTGAGCTGGTACTTCCAGGTCTTTGGAAAAGCCTTGTCAGAGGAAGGAAAACAAACACATCTTCATCTAGGGGGGTTTAATAAACATCAGCAATATTTAATATCCCAGCTAAACCTGCTGCCATGAAGTGGCACCACATCCAAGGATGCACCTCCAGATGTTGGTATTTCCTTCTCTTTTTGGCCATTCAGAACGTAAATCCGTGGCTAGAAAGGTCCTTCTTTCAGCAGTGAAAGAGTTTATTTACATGTAATTCCACATCCTTGTGCCCTAAACACCTCTGGAGGAGATAAACAGCTCTCCCCTATAAAAATTCCTGCAATCCGACAACGAAAGCACAGCAAATGACATGGAATTATTGGAGGAACACATCCCTGCTGCCAGACAAAGAGGTGAAAGCCTGGATTTGGGCTGCTCCATATGCATTGGATGCCCTCCCTGAATGGGATTAGCTGGAATTCCCCACCCTGGTAATTATTATATGTAAATACCCCGAGTCCATTTGCCAAGCTCACGGATGTGTTTGACATCTGCACATTCTCTGTTCCTGCCTGGATACATTTTCCTTTCACTCCGTGGATCTCTGGAGCTGGAGAGCGGGCAGGGCAGGTTTGAGTGGAAATTTGGAATTAATGAGAGCCTCTAGAGCGGGGATTCTGGGGGAGCAGGGGCTGGGGGAGGCAGCACTGTTTATTCCCAGGTAATTTGCAGTGAAACCTTCCTGGTTCAGCCAGAGCAAGTCCAGGGCTGCTGCAATTAAAGCCAAATGCTTTAAAACACAAGTTTGGGGGGGATTTTTTAAGGGTAGATGCATTTAAAATTCATCTCTGACATTTTATCCTGAAAAAAGGCCAGGTTGGATAAGGCCTGGAGCAACCTGGGATAGTGGGAGGTGTCCCTGCCCTTGGCAGAGACGTGGAACTGGATGGGCTTTAAGGTCCCCTCCAACCCAAACAATTCCATTATTCTAGAATTATAAAATGGAAATTATCATTGCAAGTCATAATTTATTTTAATTTTTTTTTCTATTTTAAAATAGAAAAATGTTTTCACAAAATACATTCCATATTTCCGATTTTTCTTTGGTTTACTAAAACCTAAAACCCCACAAAGATTGGGCAGGACATTTTCACTCAGCTCTGAGTGCAGATCCTTCATTCAATGAAATAGCACCTCAAACACCTTAAAAGATTTCCTGGAAATTTGGTTTTAATTTACAAAGGCAGCAAAAGGGGTGCAGAGGCAGAAGAATTCTCAGCCTGTGCTCAAGGAGTTACTGCAAGGGTTGCACCAGAGGAAAAACTGTTCCTCAGAGATGCTGAACAATGGGATCGTGGTGGAAAATAAAATGAACCAAGGACTCTTCCTGATCAAACCATTCCTTGGAATGGAAGCATTAGGAGATTACTTTCAGCTCCTGGAAATTACTGACAATAAACAAATATCCAAACAGTGGTTCTGAAGCCATCACAAAACTCTTCGTGGGTTTTTATGCATCGAGGCGAGAGAGAGAAATAAATTTTTTTTTAAAAAAGACTAAAAAAAGGGGTGAAATATTACACCCTGGTCCTTGAAGAAATTTCAGCCCACAGGATACTCTGGCTGCCATGAATAAAGGAGGTGACAAGGTCTGAGACAAGGTTTCAAAACCAGGAGGAAGAGAAAGTGGGAAAGCCGAGATTTATACGTTTCATCCCAACAGCGAGTGGGGCTCTGTTTGCCAAGGTTAGCTGACACAAGCACAAAAATGTAATAGCTATAAATTTGTCTCCAGCAAGATCTAGTGTCACTTGGAGATGATGAAACCTGGTTTATCATCGGAGTTTTAAAATACACACACGGAGCAGGACGTGCTGTTAACCGAGAAAATAACACCGGCTCTGAAACGTTAAGAGGATGCACAAACCTGGGATGGGTTCAAGTGGAAATAAATGAGTGTGTGGTTGCTCTTTCCCCAAAGAAACTCCTCTTCCTAGAAGGAAGGAAGACTCCAGGCCATCCTAGTTCATGCACATAATCCCACATTAATTTGCTGATTTAATGCAAATTAAACAAACATCACCAAAACCCATCCCTTGGCACGTGAATTGTGGGAAGAGGCATTTCAGGAATAGGCTCCCTGCTGTGTTTTTCCTAAGAGACACATTCCAGGACAAATCTCTGTGTGCCATTGGGCCCGTGCTCTCTCTGCTCCAGCTTTGAGCCATTTCCCATGGATTGCTCTCCACAGGATCTGTGCTGAGCACTCGGATGCACTTCCCAAGGGCAAAGCAACACCAGCTCTAAAAATCAGAAATTGCCAGGGCACTGGATGCCTCCAATCCATAAGAACTGCCTTCAATCCCATAAGAACTGTTCTCAATCCGTAAGAACTGATTTCAATCCGTAAGAATTGCCTTCAATCTATAAGAACTGTTTTCAATCCCATAAGAACTGCCTTCAATCCCTAAGAACTGCCTTCAATCCCATAAGAGCTGCTTTAAATTCATAAGAATTTCCTTCCATCCATAAGAACTGCCTTCAATCCATAAGAATTTCCTTTGATCCCATAAAAACTGCCTTCAATCCATAAGAACTGCTTCCAATTCACAAGAATTGCCTTTAGTCCATAGGAACTGCCTTCAATCCCATTAGAACTGCCTTCAATCCATAAGAATTGCCTTCAATCCCTAAGAACTGATTTCAATCCACAGGAACTGCCTTCAATCCCATAAGAACTGCCTTCAGTCCCTAAGAACTGCCTTCAATCCCTAAGACTTGCCTTCAATCCATAAGAACTGCTTTCAATTCATAAGAATTTCCTTCAATCCATACGAACATCTTCCAATTCATAAGAATTGCCTTCAATCCGTAGGAAGAGCCTTCAAGCCCATAAGAACAGCCTTCAATCCATAAGAACAGCCTTCAATCCATAAGAACTGCCTCAATCCATAAGAACCCCTTCAATCCCATAAAAGCTCCCTCCTCCCTGCCTCTTTCTCCATACATCCCATTTTATGTACAGACTGTAATGAGACAATTCCTAGACCTACAAAATACATTATTCCTACTAAATATGTTGATGTGGAAGGGAGGAAGAATCTTGTGGGAATTTTCCATCCTGTTGGGACCTCACAAGGTCACCCCATCCAGACCCCCCAGAGCTGCACTTGGCTGTGCCTGAGCTCGGAGAAATATCCGGGCACTGCATCCCAGCTCCTGCCTCTTCCACTGAGGAAAAAGCAGCTGGATTTTCTGAGCAGCTTTAATGTAGACCGTTTAAGGAATTAAGGCTCTCATTAGCAGAGGAAATGGATGGACACCCAAAAAACGGGCCAGACCAAGGCTTGGAATTAAATCCCGACGAGCAGGGAGCAGGAATTTGAGCGAACACAAAGTTTGCTTGGGGAGCTGCCAACTCTCTCCCCTATCAGGGTTCCCACAGCACATCCCAGCTCAGCAAGGATGACCCGGGAAACCACAGCCAGCTGGGAAGGTTTAATTCTGACTCCTTGGCATTCAGGAATTTCTTTTTCCTGACACTGCCTGACGCCCCACACGGAATGATTGCACTCTGGATAAATCCCTTACCTCGCTCAAGGGTCCACGTGGGACAGTTTTTAATTTTCCAGTTTTTAATATTCCTCTAATCAGTGTTTAGGGAAGGCCTAATCTCAGCTCTGAGTGTGGATTCACTGCCCGGTGTTGGACACATCAATTCTCTGCCTCAACTCCCCACCAGTGATGGTCCAGCTCAGTCCCAGATTTTATTGTCACTTTAAACCTTCAGCATTTATGGAATTAAGTGAGCAATGGATAGAAACAAACCACAAGGTGCTTTATTATCCTACAGAACACTCAACAAAAGAAATAATTTCTCGGCTGGGTCAGGATAAAACCACAAAAATCTCAATTTTCCTCTAACTTCAGTCGAATAAAAGAAGGAGGGATTTCACCCAGGTTACTGATTCATTGGGCTTTAGAACTGGTTTAAAAAAGGAAAGAAAGAGATAGGCCCTTCACAGGCTGATTCATCCCACTCTAATGCAGGTCAGATAAATTGCTTTTATACCTCAGAATAAAAGGAGCCATAAGAACACTCAGAGAGCAGGACTCTCAACTTGCCTACCCCGTATTGACAAAGATTAATCTCATCCTCACTGAAAATCCATACAAACTTTAATTTTGAATGAACCTTTGATGGTCAATTAATTTTTTTTCCAAGTCCTTGATTTCACTCGGAGGTATCAGTATTCCCACAGAACAATTCCTGACTAGCTTTAATGACGGAGCATAAATTGCAGATTTGTTTTCTTTTCAGTCGTGTTTTTTCCACAACGTAAAGCAAATTTCCAATTAAAGGCAGGTTCTGCTGGAGGCAGCAGCCCCAAACCAGAGTGGGCCTCAAGCTTTTGCAAGTAAACCACAGAAACAGCCACAAGACCAACAAATATCTGAAAAAATTATCATTTCTCTTGTCCATGCTCATCTGCAGCTTCACGTGGTCAGCTGGCAGAGCACTTCCACCCTCAGGAATAATTTGGAGCATTAAAAGAAATCCCAGGAGCAGCTCAGAAGTGCTGAGCGAGCCTGGATTTCCTGCTGGCTGCCCCACGGAATGGGGAATCAGCATCCAGAGGGGCTGGAAGGGGCACCAGCCTTTCAGCACTGAATTGTAGTTAAAATTGAATGATTAAACAAACACAATTAAAATTTAGGTGCACAAGAAGAGTGATAAAATCACGCCCCGATGGCACCAAGCTTTGCAGGTCCCAGCCAGGCCGTGGAAATGAGGGAAGTCGCCTGGATGAATCCTGAAAACCCAACACACAAACAGGGCAGAGAGGGAGTCAGAGCACACACAGCAGTGACACTTGTAAAAGCTGACATTTTAATTGGAAGTGGCACAGTGACATAAAAATAGACAGGCACAAAAGTCCTGCAAGATTAGCATGGCCTTTTCCAGGCCCTACTGTGGGACTGAAGGGTGTATTTGTAGCAGGAATCGCTCCACAGGCATTTCCAGCATCAATAATCTGAAATCGCTCTGTGCTAGAGACCTCTCCTCAAACACAGAGTGGGTAAAATGAGTGTGAACCTTGCCCAGAGCAGAGCACAGCTCAGGCTAAATATCAGGGCCACACCTGAAAACTGTAGACAAAACCTACAGGAATAATGGAGGAGGGAAAATGTTATTTATTAAACAGATGCTGTGAATTTAATCTGGTGGCATTATTGCCAGCCAGGATTTTATTGATGATTTCTTCTCAAGTTACTTATCTCGAAATTTATTGTGTCTGTTTCCACGCTTACTTAACCAGGATTTCCAAAAAGAAACTATTAATGAGCCATTATCTGGGAAGTGAAGGGCAAAGTGATCTAAATTAAACAAAGCATCAAAGGCAAGCACAAATCATGAGAATGTTGCCTTTTAGTCTTTTTAAAAAATTTTCTAAAAATTTGGAGAGGAAGCAGCTTTTGGGACAAAACTCTGCTAGGGTTCTTCAGTTGCACCACAAATGGTTGCAGTTTTCAAACTGAGGTTTAGATGACATTTTAGGAAAAGATTCCTCCCTCTGGGGGTGGGGAGGGGCTGGGATGGAATTCCCAGAGGAGCTGTGGCTGCCCCTGGATCCCTGGAAATGTCCAAGGCCAGGTTGGAGCACCCTGGGATAGTGGGAGGTGTCCCTGCCCATGGCAGGGGTGGCACTGGGTGGGATTTCAGGTCCCTTCCCACCCAAGCCATTCCGTAATTCTGTGGGAAGAGAAAGTCTCCCAGTCTAAAGAAATCTCACACATCCAGGGCACCACTGTGAGCCACCTCAGGCTGGCACATTCCAAGGATCCCAGGGATGTCTGCGTGCAAACTGTGACCCCTCCGAGACCTCGGCATCAATCCCAAACTCACCAAGCTGGGCCTGGAACCAACCTGGGCAGGTTCAGAGCAGCCCCCGAGGGACAGGAATTCCCACACCAGGAATAACCCAGGGGAGAAGGGACTGTACAGCACTGCAAGCCTGAGCTGGCACCTCCCAGCTGGGTTTTCCTGCTGGGATTTGTCTGACATAAGGGCTAAAACCTGCCTTGGGATGGCCAAGGGCAACTGGGAGGGTCAGATTTTAGCCCGGGGCACTCCTGGTTTTGTCCCATTTTCAGGGATGGCTCTCTCAGCCTTTGGATGTGTTTGGAAGGCACAGATAAAATCCAGGGTGAGTGTGAAGGAGCCAGACTTCAGCCTGGTTTGTTCTTGGCCCATCCTGTGACGTTGGGGCCTCTCTTCTCTTCCAGGAACAGCCACGTCCTCAGGTCAGGGATGGATTTTTGGGAACTCTGCAGCTTGCAGAGCTTGTCCAGATCCTCACCCCCAGTGCAGGTTTGTTCCACTGCATTCCCTGTGCCTGGCATTAAACCCTCCCCGAGATCTTCATCATTCTACTGTGAAAAATGGAGTTAATTGATGAATACAAACCCTGATTTGCTGCCACTTCCCATCCTCCTGGGCAGAGCTTCCAGATGTGTGGCCACGGGGCTGAATCCATCCTTCCAGCTGTTCCCTTCGGCCTCAAACCCCCAGGAAAGTGTTAAATTTTGGTTTATAGCCCTTTTTTTGGCCTTGCAGCCACTGCAAGCCAGGGGCAGGGCTGTAAGAAGGGACATGGATGTAACAACGTGTGCCATCCCAGCTCCCTGGCAGCAGGACACAAAAAACAGCTGTGCTGTTCAATGAATCATTAATTTTTTATTTCACTTAGAACTTGTCGTTATCCCAAAAGCTGTGGGTAAATTCTCTTCTGTAAACATCTTAAAAATCGACTTTTTGTGTGTGTTTCAACAGCTAAAAAATATTTTCTGTTCTCTGGAACAAAAATACGAGGTAACAAAAAACTGGAATTTCAACACTGAGAGGTTTGGAGATTTTCTCCTTTGATGTTTACACACTTCAACTCTTTTGTAACAGTCTGAAGTGGTGATAAAAATTTCACTTTTACTTTGAAAATGTGGTGACATTTATCATTTATTGCCTGTAAAAAATAAAAAACAGAAAAGCAACTTTGACTCCACTTTTCATGGAGAATTTCAGCCTTGCTCCAAGACATGGTGTAACATTACCAGCACCAGGCAACATCCCAATGCTGACTAATTGCTGGAAATGCTGATTTATTTATTCAGCCATTATTTAATGCAAATGCAACTGCTGTGTCTGTGCTGTTGGAGCTCTCTGGAGGAATTTCAGCAAATTCACAGCCCTTGTTTCCTGAGCATGAATAACAAAACCTCTTCCATCGCTGCCTGCTCTGGCTGCTGCAGTTGGGAACCTCTGTGAGAAAAGTCATTTCTGCCCATGTCTGGTTCTGGGGTGAAGTGCCAGCACCACGCAGACAGCACCATCAGAGCAGCATCCGGAGGGTGCAAACACTGCAGTAAATATTCCAGTTATTTGAGTCTCCCAACTCATTCGGTTCCAGGCCAGAATTTCTTCCCTAATGGAGATCTTTCTGTTAGGCTGCTTTATTCTGATTGTTTATCTCCAAAAAGATATGGGGAAATCCCTTTTTTAGGGAAAAAAATCAAATAAGTGTTTCAAGATGTGTCTTTCTCCTTTCCAGTGCTGTCTTTGACACCTCTGTGGATTAATGCTCCATCCTTTGCTCTTTTTCTCTCTTGCTCTTTCCCACAAGTGCAAGATACAATAATTTTAATACCTCATACATTGGAGTAGCTGAGGTTCTGCTCAGGATTATATTGACCTTTTCAGTATTCAGGATTTTGATTATCTGGTGATCTTTTCCCCTCCTGGAAGGCTGGTGAGGCTTTTAAGCACAAGAATGCAGGGAACACGCAGAGCAAACAGCAGAACGATCCCAGCAGAGCAACAAAGCCTCAAACTGCAGGACACGTCCAAATATTTGCTATTGTCTTTTATCAACTTGCCAGAGAGAACAGAAACTGAGGACTGGACTGCTGTGGAAGGACAGGAGAAGTGATGGAGATTGAGGGCTTGATTTATGAGGGGAGATTAAAGTGACAAAGTGTGAATGGCTTGATTAAACAATTTTTAAAAATTGGACTATGGAAGTCATCTGGGAGCAGTCCAAAGGTGCTGCACCCACAGGGAAGGGGCGGCTGAGGGGGCTCCAAAGGGGACAGAACTTGCAGGGGGGGGTGGAACAGCAGGAATCAAAATTGGAGAGGAATAATTCAGACAAAATGTGAGAGGTTGCACTGCACTATTGACTGTTTGTCCTTGTGTGGAGCGAGAGGGGTTTGAAGATCTTCTGGTGTGGCTTTTGATGAGCTACTGCACCACAAGGCCTGGCTTAAAGGGATGCACCACAAGGCCTGGCTTAAAGGGACTGCACCACAAGGCCTGGCTTCAAAGATACTTCTGGGGTGCCTCACTCCCTGAGCCTCCAGGTTCAGAGCTGTGAATGAAAGCCATAAACCCAGTTTTCCTTCACGTTTAACACCCTTCCCTATTTCCAGCTCTGCTGATGTTCTCAGCCCCTGCACATCACTGTCAGGACATTTCCCAGTGCTCATTAATCCCCGTGCCGGTGTCATTCAGGTGCCACCCTTCAGAGCTGCTGCAGTAGGTGAGGAGCAGATAAAGGAGATCTGGTGATGTGACTCAGAACTCGCAATCAGATTCCGTTTGTTCACCGCTGATGGGGAACAGCCCAGCCCCAAAGAGCTGGAATTATCTCTGCTGCTACTCAGGCTGTTTGTGGAAGGTGCTCACAACAACTGCAGCGCTGATGAGATGAGCCCTGAACGCCGCAATCTTTCCTTAAACATCCTTAAAAAGTGATTCTTTTTCCCTATTTGAGGAGCTTGTCCTCGGAAAGGGGCGGGGAAGGAGGTGATTCTCCTTTGTGGGTTTATAATCACGTGGAAGTAACTCCCTGGAATGAAGAGCTTTGCTCTGTGTGGGCTCTGGGAACGAGGCTGGCAGCGTTTTGTCATGGGGGCAGAACGTGGGAATGCACCTGCAGCTGGGAGATGCCTTAAAACATTCCTTTTGTTTGCCTCTCCCCTTGGAAACACCTTTCTAAACCGAGGCACGATTTACAGGGCTGCTTTTGGGATTCAGGCTGGGAACAGCCTGGCTGGATTTATGGGCTGGGGCTCAGGGGGGGCAAGGCACCGTGTTCAGATCAAGTAAATCAGGCCCTGCAGCGCCCGATCCCAGCCCCACAGGTCACACCCCATCCCTGGGGGTCTTCACCTCCCGATTTCACCCCCTGACCCCACGCCCTGCTCCCTTTATCCCTCCCTTTTCCTCTCCGGCTCCTGGAGAGACAACAACAATTTGTGTCCCCACGCCTTGGGGTCTTTGGGGCCTTCAAAGCTGCCATAATTCACTTTTCTACAGCCTGGCATGAAGCAAACTGACACCTGGATTGGGAGCTGGCCTCACCTGGATCCTCCAAAGCATCCTTGGAGGACACAGTTTATTTCAGGACAACTTTTGATAGAGGATAATTTTTGATTTTATGGTGGGACTGCAAACAGGCAGGAAACAAATATTTTGGTCCATTCCACAGGCTGGGCTCCACTTCATGGAGCCCTCCAAGAAAATCTCATTCCCTCTTCCAGCCTGAAAACTGGAATTGCAGGAATTTCCTCTCCACTCTTCCCAGGGTTTGATGATGCACAAAGACAGATCGGGATGTGGTAGCAGCACACAGGGAAAAACAGGAACAGGGTCTAAAGACCTCAGGAAAAATCCCTATAAGCCAAAATCTTTGGGTTTTGGGAGAAATCAGCACTGGGAAAAGGACCATTTCTCCTGAAAGAAAACAGATTTGGGCTTCTCACTCAGGGAAGGGATTTGGGGCAAGAACGGGGATTTATCATCCAGGCTCAAACAGGCTCCTAAAAACAAAGAGGCAGAATTTATGTCCCAAGGATCCTTGTGGCAATTGGGGAAAAAATAAAAGGAAATGGAGGATATTAACCCTGGTTTTTATTTTTATTGTTCTCATTGATCAGGGAATTAGCGTTAGGAAAGGGAACTCTCCTGGCAGAGCTCTCTGGATTGCTCTGGGTGCAGGGCCATGGTGGGCTCTGCCCCAGGTGGGTGAATCCTATGGGATTTAAAGGAAATTAAGAAAAAATTCCATGTATAATGCAACTTCATTTCATATTCACTACCAAGGTGTCACACTTGGCTGAGAGGTTGGGAAAAAATTGCAATTTTTTCAAAATTCCAAAATAACTGGGGATTTCAATTGCTTTAACGGAAGCCAAGTAAAAAAAATTTGCAGATATTTGGCAATTTTGAACAAAAAAGTCTCCTTTTGTAAATTTTTAAAGCCTCAAAGCAAGCATGTGCATGTTTAAATCAACATTTTTCCTTACCTGATACGCTTCAGCTTCAGTGCCCCCATGAAAACTCTTCCCATGGTTAATTTGAGAGAGAGGCCAGAGATGCCACGAGAAAAGGAGGAGAAAAAAACCCCAAACTAACGAGTCACTCATAACTTTGCAATTTGTCTTGGTTGTTGCAAACCTGAAAGAAAAATCTATTTTCTTATTGACAGTTTTCTCCCTCCCCAACGTGGATATTCTGCTTTATTGCCAGTGGTTTGTCCGTTGTGGGCTCTCGCATTGATTTTTTTCTGGTTTTGGTGAGGGTGAAAACCATTAATTTTGGGAAACCAGCATGAAATATTGCATTAAAAAATACCATAAACCCATTAATTCTGGGAAACCAGCATGAAATATTGCATTAAAAAATACCATAAACCCATTAATTCTGGGAAACCAGCATGAAATATTGCATTAAAAAATACCATAAACCCATTAATTCTGGGAAACCAGCATGAAATATTGCATTTAAAAATACCATAAAACCAGGCCGTGCTTTGGGGACAAGGGTGGATTTCTTCAATATTTCTAAGTAGAAAAATTAAGTGACTATCTAAGAGTATTTGGAAATCAAAGGATCATTTGTACAGTGACTGGATAGCTCCAAACAGTTGGATAACAAAAGATCCTGGGAATTTGCACAGCCAAATTCCAGTGGTGGGGTGTGAAGGACCTGGAAAAGCCAGAGTTATCCCATGGTTCTGTCCAGCTCATTTTCCCCTAGGGATGAGTAACCTTTGAGTAATTCCTCCTGGCACAGAATTCCCTGTGTGTTCATCCCAGGGATTAAACCCCTCAGGTCGTTTCTCACGCCATTCCAAACTAAAAATACACATTTCTGCTCCAAGCCCACCTGGCGCTTTGAAATGGAGATGGGATTTGGTTCCCCCAGGCTTTTTTGAGCCTGTCCAGTTCCCCTCATGCAAAAGACCACGGGATTTTGGCCCTCAGGTTGAGATATTCCCATTTTTTCCCCTTTCCTCCCCAGGCTCTGGCTTGCCCCCACCTGCTCCTAAATCCCCCGCACATTCAGACCCCTCTTACAGCTCCACTCGTGCTCCAGAGTGCTTGAAAAGCACAGGAATTTTTCCTATGGCTTCAGGAGGCTTTTCCTTCCTGAAATGCTGATCTGGCCTTAAAAAAAATATAATGAAGATGAAGATAAGAAAAAGCCCGTCTTGGATTTGGCACCATGAGGCACAAAGGCATCTCTATTCCATTTACTGCCTTTTGTTTGCTCTTAAATAAATCCAGGGGGTTGCATCCCCTAGTAACAATTATAAGTGAATGTGCTAAAAACCGAGTTCTAATCACTTCAATAATTTACTAGAAGAAAGCAGGAAGAATAAACAAATTACAGTGAAACGCACATTAATGAATTCACATCCCAAAGCACTTGTTCCCACTCCTAAGCAATTTTTCCTGTGTTTTACTTGAGCTGGTAAGTAGTGATGAAAATCACACTGTATCATACCCACACCCCTGATCTCCAAATTCAAGTATTAATGAACTGCAGTTGTTTCTTTTCCTCGTGACAATTCCAATGCTATTTGACCTGGATACTTCTGGAAGTATCGGAGTGGATAAATCTCATTTCTGTCATGTCAGCAGAGCAGGAGCAGCTCTGAGCAGCAGGGACAGACATTACACTCATCAGGAAGTCAAAAGGAAGGGAAATGAAACCAGATTAACAGAGGACCTTAAGAATGGCTAAAAAATCCCAGGTATAATATCACAGCAGTAAAAAAAAAACCCTAGGTAATCATTTATTTTTAAAATACATTGAAGATTGAAATGCCAAGGTTGGTCCCTCATCATGGATGGTGGCTGTGAGCGCAGACCATGCACAACTCACATCTCCCAAGCACCAACCAAACCCAGCACTGATGCTCTGAATAATGCAAAAAAATGACAGGAAAACCAGACAGGACTGACACCCAAAAAACCAATTTCTGAATTAATTTCCAAGGCAATTCTCTCCCTCGTTTGAATTTGGCAGCTCAGCTTTTACTACAGAGAATATAAATAATAAACACAAACTGCTTGATCTGCCTTTGCAAACTCCTGCCTCCTCAAAAAAAAAAAAAAAAAAGAAGTAGAACTAAAAAAAAAACCCCCCCATTTGGTAATGAAATGACAGTGGATCTTGTCAGGGGTGTGACACCAGCCACCCTCCCTCGTTTGTCACCTCCAGGGCTACGAGAGCTGCACGTCAGCAACTCCACAGCCACCACAGAGGTCATTAACCTCACGTGATTAGCAAAAATCAATAAAAAAAGGCCGCCTGCAGAGGTCCCCTCCAGCCCAGGGGAATGAAGGACTGTGCATTTTCCCCGAGGAGGGAGAACAGAGAGCGCTGGAGCTCCTGCTCCCAGCTGGACACTGGAGCTGGACACTGTGGCAGGCAGGGAGGGTGTCCCCACGGCCACTCCAGGGCCAGCTAAAGGTTCACAGGCACACAGCTCTCCTGGGGTGTCCCAGTCCAGCCTCACAGCAGATTTATAGACAGATGCTCCATGGATTTGTAGGAATAAGTTCTGGGACAGGGCGAGGCCCCGACCTGGGCGGAGGGGTCAGGACGGGAAAGCCTCTGCAAGGATTCGTCTCCCAGAGTGAGCTGGAACAGCTCTGCGAGGGGTGGCTTCACAGAATCAGAGAATCCTGGAATGGCTGGGGTGGGAAGGGATTTCAAACACCAGCCAGATCCCCCTGCCATGGGCAGGGACACCTTCCACTATCCCAGGTTGCTCCAAGTTGGCCCTGGACACCTCCAGGGATGGGGCAGCCACAGCTGCTCTGGGCAATTTCCACAGCTGGGCTCCAATAAAAACCAATGGAAATTTGTTGCTGATGGAAATGAATCTGGAATGATGTCCTGCAATAAAAAAATTGTGGATTTAAAGATTCGTCTTTAAGCTGAGCATTTGCATCTGCTTTCCCAAATGGAATGAGAGTGTTCCTTGCAATCCTGAGCCTGAGCTGTCAGGGTGGACGTGTAGAGCCAGGCTGGGGCTGATCCCATGGGATCCTGCTCCTGGAAGAGCAGGGACACACCCTGAGACTCCATCAAAACACAAACCCTCAACAGACGAAACAGGAAAAGACAGAAGGAGCCTACTCCATGGTTTCCCGACTTGGAAAGAGAAGGCATAGACAAGAATAAAAGAAAAATCAAGCTAATAATTGTACTTTAAAGTTTATAACTGCCTGTATTTATATTCAGAAAAAAAAATCTTGCTTGTAAGACCCGGAGAGCTCAAGGGTCCTTGCTCTCCAGCTGATGGGTTCAAAGCCAATTTCTGTTAACAGCCACTTAAAGTTCATTTCCATTCCAAAGCCATCAGGTAGCACAGACAGGGACAGGCTGTGGCAGGGAATTAGTGGCAGAGGTGAAAATTACCTTGGGAATATCTGCAGGAACAAGACTGGCACTGCATTGTTGCCAAGTAGGTAATTCAAGTTTATCATCTCGGGGGAGATGTGCCATGAACAAATCTGTTGATGCTCTGGAGGTGAAAAGAAATTAAAGCCACTAATTCCTGGAAATTTGGGGACTTCCTCCTGCGAGTGGGGATGCCTGTGTTACAGTTACACCCCAAAGGATTAAGTAAAGGAATCTGTGCAAATTATCACTGTTTTGGTGGAGAGTTAGCATTTGATTCCTAATCAGTGCTATTTCTTTTGCTAGTTTTAATATGGGTACCTTGATACCATGCACTGCTTTATGTTGTAGTTCTTTAGTTTTATACAGTGTGGTAATTCTGATTAGGATCTTTCATCTGTTCTCTCTTGCCTGTTTAATAAATAATTAATTGTTATTTTATTTATTTTATTTTATTTTATTTAGAGCTTGTGGTACAAAGTGATTCCTTACATTTGAACAGTTGCCAACACCTGAGGCTAAGGAAGGATTTACCTGTGTTTAAAACCCTTTCTGTGAAGGAGTTTAAATACACAAAGCAGCTCTTTCTGTCCCTCAGACTCACAGCAGGGCTTCTTTGATAAACTTTGAAGTTTATTCTTCCTGTGACAGCTGGAAAGCTGGAAAAAGGCCTGGGGGTGCTGGAAATCAGCCCAGGGGGGCCAAAAGGCCAAGGGCACCTGGGCTGAACCAGCCCCAGAGTGGCCTCAGGGGCAGGGCAGTGACCATCACCCTGCTGAGGCCACTCCTCAAATTCTGGGTGGGTTTTGGGCCCCTCATCCCAAAAAAGCCCCGTGCATGAGCTGGAGCGTGTCCAGAGCTGATGAGGCCACGCTGGTGCCTCTCAGCCTCCAGAAGTGCAGCCTCAGCAGCTCTGCCTGCTCTGCCACTCAGGCCCTGAGCCGTGCAGAGAAAAACCCCTTTGCCACGGGGGGGATTTATCTTTAAGCACACAAAAATCACTCCAGAAGCGAGGGGGGCAGAGATCCTGTGCTGTAAAGAACGCGAGAGGCAGGACTGGAGCACAAATTCCCCGTGTTTGGGGCCATCAGGGCGAGGGCAGAGGGATTGTGTGGCTTCCCTGGGGATCCAGGGGTCGTTTGCCAGAGCTGGATTTACGTTCCTCCCGCCGAGCACGGATGATTTTGAGCAGAGGGGCAGATTTCAGGGTTGGGCATCCCAGTCCCAGCAGTTTCACTTCGCTGTGGGCAGTGACAGCGTCGCGTTTTGAGAACTAGCTTCAAGAAAAAAAAGAAAGACTCAAAAAGGATACAGCCAGCCCCTAAATTAATGTTTAATTACAAAGATGCACATAAAACAGATATTTTTGTACATAAACAGGCCTCTCGCTGTAACACAGATGGGCAAAAACCAACTTCTTGTCAAATCTTTGTGTTTCCAGCAGGATGCTGTGGTGTTCTGCTCACTGCCCTGCACTAATTAACTACTTTATTAATGGCTTAGAATAGATGTGACCATCCCTCTGACAAAGATGAAACAGGAGTTACAGAAGTGGTTCCTGACAGAGGACAGGAGACGATTATGGAATTAAGGAAAACAATAAAACAAATCGAAGGAAATGCAATTTTCATTTCCTGCTTGTGCCCCGAGACACATTTCACCTTTATGTGGAAACATTTTCAACAACAAGGTCAGGATCTGAGTTTTCCAAAGCACAGATCGGTTCTTCCAACACTGTCCTTGGACACAATGAGGTGACTGAGCCTGAGGGAAGGGGTTTACACCAGAGGGATGGAATTTTGTGCTGCCCAGCACCAGCATCTCAAATTAATACAGTTGTGCTGCCTGTTTTCTATAAATAATAGATGGGGCCCAAGCTAAGAAATGATGCTTAATTCCATTACACTAAAGATGCCAAAAAATGCTAATTATTATTTTAAGTTTCTCTCTGAATAAATTTTATTAACGATTTCTTCCTCCGCATGCAAATTTTTACAACTCTCACACTGTAATTAAATTAGCATTGTTTATGCTTTTGGAGTATTTAAAGTCTGAAATTACAGGCAATAACTATAAAATAGAGTGATAATTAATGATAATAACTCATTCCTGCAGAAACTGGGCTGATGCTTAGCAGTTACGACACTTTTTATTCCCAACAGCTACTTTATGGTACTTGAAATTACTTAGTGATTCTCTTGAGCTGATTTTTATTGCCAGGCAAAACTTTCAGCAGTGGAGGGGCAGGTTTTGGTGTTTACCTTTGGGCTGCTGGAGTTTCAGGTCGTTTCTGGCTGCTCCCTCTGAGACACAGCACCAAGTGGGTTTTGATTGTTTTGTCCTGGCACTGGTTTGAGGCTTTATCATGGAATCGCAGCATGGGATGGTTTGGGTTGGAAAGGACCTTAAAGATCACCCCGTGCCACCCCCAGCCATGGGCAGGGACACCTCCCGCTAGCCCAGGTTGCTCCAACCTGGCCTTGGGCACTCCCAGGGATGAGGAGGCCACAGCTGCTCTGGGAATTTGCTGTTATGTGGAGAAGACCCTCTGTGGTTTGTGGAGACCCTTTGCACTGTGAGAGCTCTGGTCACTCCCAGCCAAGCCCAGAAATTCCGTGGAAAAAACTTCCTGCACAACTTCAGTCAACAACAACAACAACAACAACAACAAAAGTCGATGGGAAGCACCGGCCTAAATCCTCCTTGTTGTAAAAGCTGGTGCAGCATCTAAATCTTCACAAGTTTTTTGTGTTTTAGCATGGAACAAAGCTTTAAATCACGGAGACTACAGTAGAATTGCTTTTGCTTTTTAAAAAATGGGGCCTCAGCCACCACAGAGTCGAGGGCAAGAGATCAGCGTGGCAGCAGCAGCAGCTCAGGGATGACTGGAGGGGAAAACTGTTAACTCTCCAAGCTCCACATTCCCAAAAATCAGAGGACTCACTGTTTTTTTTGGCACTGGCACAGGTTGTCCGGAGAAGCTGTGGCTGCCCCATCCCTGGAAGTGTCCAAGGCCAGGTTGGATGGGGTTTGGAGCACTCTGGGATAGTGGAAGGTGTCCCTGCCATGGCAGGGGGTGGCACTGGATGGGCTTTGAGGTCCCTTCCCACCCAAACCATTCTGGGATTTTAAATTATTTAAATGATCCATTTATCTGTTTTGATAGAGATCTGATGCATTTTAAGGTTCTTTATACAGAAAGTAAAGAAGTTACACCTTGAAAAGACAGAATCCTCAGTCCTTGGCTTGTCTGTGCTCCCAGCTCTGGCTCTTTGAAGCCAATATAGAACTGCAGACCCTCTCAGGTACATCCACATCCTTCAGAAATAAACAATCCTTCACTCAAAATGGGTGCCATCTACCTGGAAAGGTGGGATTAGTTTATCCAAGACCAAGATCAAGACTTTTATGTGGAGAATCTTCTCTGAAATAATGTTGTATTTCCAATTCCTGGGTTGGTAACGAGACCCTCGTATGAGATGGGGCTCCCAGGTGTAATTCCATTACCAGCTGGTGTAACTCCATGGAGTCTCAAATGAGTGAGTTTGAAAGGAGTATAATGAGCTGGGCTGCTATAATACCCAAATTCACACAAAATCACCCAAACCCCACTTCTCCTGCCATTACGTTCTGTTCCCATCCCTTGAGTTGAGAACTGCTCTGTGGAGGAGCTCCTCGTGCACTGTTAGGTGACAACCAAGTGCCCATCACCACCCCAGGGACAGCAGGAAACCTCCTGCATTTAGGAAAGGAAGCAAAATGGGACCAAAAGCTCTGGAAATCGCCAGGATCAGTTCTGACCCCGTGATTTGTGTGATGTGAGGCCAAACAGGCCCACCCTGCCTTGGAAATGCGTCCTCAAAGACAGGCACTGAGGAATTTACAGCCCAAAGAGACAGGAGGGATGCAGGGAGAGTGCCCTCATGGAAAGTGAGGAGAACTAATTGCTGATTTGAGAGCCCAGAGCCAGGCTGGAAGAGCCGGAGGCGCCGGGCCCGCGCTCTTCAGCGGCTGCTCAGTCAGCCAGGAATCTCTGCTACTCCTCCTCCTCTACAAGAAGGATTTAAATCCAATTAAACTCCCCGTTTTGCTGGCAGGGCCCATGTATTTACAGCACACTCCTCGCTGTGGCACCTCAGCTTCTGTTCCAGGAAATCTCTCCGAGCACAGCCAGGTCACTCCGTGTCCGTCCAGCCAATCCTTTTAGGGGCTGTTAGAGATTTCCACTTTTTGCAAAAGTAGTTTCTTGGCAACTAATAGAGCTCTGAGGAGACATCCCTCTTGATTAGGGCATAGATCTTCCCTCTGACACCCCTGAACTTTTTATGGTTGGTTGCAAGTTCTGCAGGCTCTGGAGAGAGGAAGAATTCCAGTCTTCACACACCGAGGGAGGAACATTTTAAGCTGCTGCTGCCACCTTGCTTCTCAGCTGGACACAAAAAACGTGCTGGTCAAGGAGCCACAGCAGCTGTGCCATGGCCTGGCTGGGAGAGGGAAATTCCCATCAATAGCTCTGCACAGAATCCCCTCACAAACCCCACTTTAACTGGGCCGCTTTTGGTAAAATATCCTGAGTTTTGGAAGGCACCCACAAGGATTACGGAATTCCAACTCCTAACGGATAAAGGGGAGTTGTGACCAGGTCACCTCACCCCTAGCACACATCAAGGTCCTGCAGAAGGGCAGGATCCTCTCCCCAGGCTCACTGCAAGTGCTGGGTTCCTCAAAACACATCCCAAACTCCTGCCTCATCCTGTAGGGTAAATTCCTCTAAAATGCAGACAATTCCAGATTCTTCCCTGTGTGCAGCTGCTGGAGGTGCAGAGCTGGCAGAGGGGGAATAAATGTGTTGTTTGTTTGCAAAGGAGGTACAGAACGAGCTTCACTGGTCCCAGTCCCCCCACGCTGTGCCTGCCAATGTCTTGTACCTCATCCATGCCTGGGCTAAATTCCAGCCAGTGATGGGAGGATGGATGGGGCTGCATCCTATCACCAGTGCTCGGAGCCACACAGTCCCCCTGGTTTATGAGCTGTGAAATGTGGAATTCTGCCCCGTGGGCAGCAGATCAGGTCCCAGAGATGAGCTCCCAGCACTGGGACCAGCTGGGCCCTGCCAAGGAGCACTTCTGGGAGCACAGGAGGGGCTGCAGGGCTGGGACAGGGACACAAAACAACACAAAACCTCCTCTGCCAACAGGGATGGGGGGAAACATTTCCTGGCGTTGTTTCTGTTCATCAGATGGGAGCAATAACTGGGTTTTTTCGAAATTATTTTTTAACTGCCCAACTAAAAATTTGATGCAGGGCAATGGTGGAACAATATTATTTATACCTTGAGTCATTCTAAATGTCAAAAGGATTGCCAAGCCTCTAAAACACCCATAAATGTTGTTCTGCTCCTCAAACCTACACTGTATCCTAAGCACTGGATAAATTTTTGCCTTTTAGCACTTTCCTCCTCAAACTTTTGAAAATTTCATGGCATTTCCACATAAATGTTACCAGTTGGCTGCACAAAAATCAACCTCCAGAGCTGGAGAACAAAACCCAAGGATTTGTCTCCAGTTTCATTGGAATGCACTTCTCCCTTTCCAGAGACAGTGAGGGGAAAGGACATTATCAAACCTATTCATTTTCCTGCCTCCTTATCCCACAGAAACAAAAGGAGTTGAATATTCTCAGGGTGGGGAAACATGAATTAAATTCCTGGTAGGGGAAAGGGACAGAAATAAAAGGCTGGGAAGTGAAGATACAAAGAAGGACTGTCCAGACCTGTGGTTTTTTCAGGTTTTTTGTCTCAGAAAAACAAGTTATGGGCCAAATATGAAATCCACACTGGGCAAGGAACCAGCTCCTACCTTGCTGAGCCTTTGGAAAACTGAGTTGTCCAGAGCAAACCCTCCCCTAGGGCAGAGCGACCCTTTGAGAATTTGACATCTACAACCTAAATACAAATTTTTTGTTCCAGCAGGAGCTCCGAGGGCAGAATCCATTGCTGGAATTGTTTCCTGAGTGGGGGCTGGAGGTTCCCTGGAAAATGCAAGCTGCAGAACGTTGTAAACACCCAAGAGCAGCTGTCGCTGACGGAAAACACACGCAGGGAGGTTTTAACAGCCCTGGGAGAAACGGGGAGGAACGAGCGCGCCAAGAGCACATAAGGAGCAGCTGATGGAAGGAGGGAAGTGCCCAGTCTCCCCACTGCCCATCTGATATCCCAGCCCTCCCGCTCCTGCCTGGCCTGGGAGCCCAGGCACTCAGCCAAACACCCAGCAAATGGGGTGGACTCAGGGCCATAACCACGGCATTGGTTTCCATGTGTCCCAACATCAAAAGAAAGTCAAAACAGCCTAAAAGAGAGACTTTTTACAAGGACCTGGAGTGTCAGGATAAGAAGGAAGGCAGAGGCCAGGGTTGGATGGGATATTGGGAAGGAATTCTTCCCTGTGAGGGTGGGGAGGGGCTGGGATGGAATTCCCAGAGCAGCTGTGGCTGCCGTATCCCTGGAAGTGTCCAAGGCCAGGTTGGAGCAACCTGGGGTAGTGGGAGGTGTCCCTGCCCATGGCAGGGGGTGGAACTGGATCATCCTGAAGGTCCTTCCAAACCAAGCCATTCCAAAATTCCATGAGCCCACCGCAACACATCTACCCTCCTCCTTTCTCCTAGCATCAGGAAGGCTTCATAAATAAAAGATTCTCAAACTTCCGAGCTTTAGGTACAAAGACTGTGATAAATATTCATTCCCAAGGAAGTTGCCTCCCACAAGTATTAATTCCCCTTCTTAACATGAAGAGCTTCCTTCTTTCCATTAAAAGCAAACAAAAAAAATGACGAAAATGACAGCACAGGGATGGATTACCTGGAGCACAGCTGCACACACTGCACCAGCTTGGCTGTTAATTCCAAGAAATTGCAAGGAAAGTTGGGAGTATGTTCCTGTCAGTGGGCTGAGGCACAGTGAGCAGAAACTCGGCTGACACAGCAGCAGCAGTTGGGTGTTGTGGGTTACCCACAAGGGCTCCTTCAGCTCAAATCCAAACCCAAAATTGCTCCATCCAGTCCCTGCTGCATTTTCTCTCAGTTCCAGGACACATCAGGAGTTCAGAGCTGTTTCCCTGCTGTTCCAGGAGAGCCCAGTGCTGGGGGTGTGACTAATCCAGGGATGTTCCATGCCCTGGGATGGTCCCTGACCACCCAGGTGTGTCCCCACAGCTCCAGCTCTTTGATCGGGATCTCAGACTCATCAGGGAGTGATTCATCACCTGCTCCAGCCCCGGGCAAGGGAATGAATGTTCTGCTTGTGGATAACCAGACTGAAAGGAGTTCAAGTTAAAAAACAAGGAGATGGAAATTCACAGCCCACACCCCATCGAGGGGCGTGGATGCGGCACTGAGGGACACGGTTTGGGGGTGGATTTGGCACTTTCAGGGCTGGACTCAACGATCTCAAGGGTCTTTTCAAGCCCAAACAACTCCGTGATTCTAAGAAGCCAAGTTAAACAGACTCAGCTTCATTCCTGTGCTCTCTGCCTGTCCAGGGCCATGCCAGCTCATCCCAGAAACAACACCACCACCAACCCACGAACCCCTCACCTTTGCCACCCGAAACCCCAGCAGCCACAGGAGCCCTCCCAAGGCTTTGATTCCTCCTCCAGGCTCCAGCTGCTCTCCAGTGACCTTCAGAGCCTCGGGGAGCAGCTGTGGGAGGAGGACAGGCCACCGAGATTTAGTGCTGTGCATTTAGTGTGGGCAATTTCGGCTCCTGCAAGTGGCTCTGAGAGCATCGACAGAGTGAGGCCGTGATCCAGAAAAGCACTTCAGCACGTGCTTCAGAGCAAACTCCTCCCAGGCCTGATCCTGAACCTTTTTTTGGGGGAAGAGCAGAAAAATTCCAGCAAGGGGAAGCTCTTTGTGCTGCCCCAACGAGCGGGGAGGCACATGGAGGTGGTTCAGGGTGAAGGAGATTGTCACAACGCTCTCGCAGTTGTTTGCAGCTCAGCCTGCAAATTCCTCATCCCGGGCAGGGATCGACAGAAAACTCCTGCCCACGGCAGCAGGTCGAGTGACTACAGGAACTACAGGAGAAAAACATCTTTAAGGGTTGCTGAACCACTCCAGCAAGTGCCCGGTGCCAATTAAACACGGCAGATGTGTGATATTAAAGATAACGCCCTGGTTTTGCATGTCTGGACTTTGGCTGAAGGTATCGGAGGGCTCCAAGGATGTCCAGGTCCATAATTCATGTGGCAGGTTCTGGTGTGAGTGTACCAGTGTGTGCTGAAGTGCCTGGTCGGTGACTTCTGAGAGTTTAAGCATTTGGAAGGGTAATTTCTTGTAGCCGTGGGTTTATTTATGGTGTGGGCATTAAAAGCAGAGACAGAATAAATATAATATATATAAATAGAACAAATTTAGGCAATGGGATCTTAAAGTTAAAGGGTGGTGAGGGGGAAAAAGTGTTGATCTCATTTTCAGTGGGAACTAAACACCAGCTTAGGCAGCCTCACAAACTCCAGCCTAAAATTTCCAATTCCGCCACCTATTAATAAATTATCTGTATAAATATTCCCCATTTGAGCACTTTCTCTGATTCAGAGTTGCTCAGCGTGATTTATCACACATATCTCTGATTACCAATTGCTAATAATTATTTGTTGTCACCGCTAATTGGAGCAGTGGCGACGTGCAATGTGTTGCCTGAGCCGTGATCCTGCAGCCGAAACAGGGAGCAGCAGCGAGTCTGGAATGAATAATAAAAGATGAAAACGTTCTGTGCCACCAACTCCTTGGTGGGGGTTCACTTCGGGCTAACACTCAACACATCAAGCAGAGTTTTGGTCCCTTGAAACCTGGAATTTGGCTCAGGATTGGGCCTGAGAAAGTTTGGCCGTGGCGCAGACCAGGACTGGCGTTATTCCTCACGAAGTCTCCAAAAATGCTGTTTCCTACTCCTCATCCTTTCCCCATTTCATTTACTTGGACAACAGATGCTTCCCAGGAGGTGACTGTTTTCTCTGGAAGAAGATCCAGTTTTGGAGATTAATTAATGCACCAGCAATTATTTTCTCATTCAAGCACCAGGAATTATTTTCCTGGTGTGACACGCTGGGACCACCTCCAGCACCTCAAAATCATGGGCAAGTTTTAAGTGCAGACACTATGGAATAAAGGCCTAATTCAGTTTATTTCCAACAGCAGGGGTGGAAACTTTGGGGTGTTCTCACTGGGGATAAACAACTTTGCAAAGTCACTGTGAAATTATGGCCAAAACGGTGCCAAGGTTCCTTGTCCTGCCATCCCTCCCCGATTCCAACCCTTCCAAACAAGTGCTTCATTAAACTCAGAGCCTGGAGAGCCAAACAGCTTTTTCAATAAGGAAAATATTGTCAGCCTATACATCTATAGCACCAAAATAGGAAAAAAACCCCCCTACTCAGGCTCTGCTTTGGCAGGGAATTACTGGAGGAGATGCAGTGGGAGGCTGGGGGGCACAGCCCTCCTCCCTGAAGCTCCCAGCAATTCCCAGATGGAGCGGCACATCCACGTGAGGCCGCTGGGCTCCAGCAATTTGCTGGCACCAGGCAATTCCTAATTGCTCCCGGGCTCTTCATCACTGTCCCCCTGCCCCCAGCATAAGGTAACTCCATCCATGTCCTTGTCCAACAGCAGAACCTTTGGGATATAAAATATGGGCATGCAGAGAGGCTTTATTTTCTCCTTGGAGAATTTATGTTCCGTTACATTCCATTATGGGTTTTTTTTTCAGCCGAACATTTAAATGATGTTGAATCAGTGATCATTAAACCAAGCCCCTTTTTATTCAGCAAGGTTGTGATCTTTGATCCCCAAATGCCTCTAACTCTGAGCCAAAGCCTTTTATAATACTGATAAATTATTGCCCTGACTTTTAATTAAATATTTGGAGTCAGCAGGTGTCAAATCACAACTCCCATATCAGCTACAACTTCTAAGTTCGGCACACGATGTTGTACCTTGCAAAAGTCAGGAGACAAACACCCTGAAAATAAAACAAACTCATTACTATGCCCATTTGTGATTGAAGAAATGGCTTTTTATTTCATTTTCTGTCCAGGAGGGCCTGACCACTGGAACACATCAACTCATGATGGTGCTGTAATGCACTTTTGATTTGTTGATGATATCCTGAAACAAACACTTCTCAATTTGTAAATTTCCTGCAAACTCCTTTCCTTCAGCTATCCATGAATCAAAGGAAGTTGTAGCAGGAGTTCTGTTTTAACAGTTTTACACATCCCCAGGGTTTGCAGGCAGAGAAGCTGTGCCTGGAATCGCACACACAAATGGCATTTCCCCTTCCAGCTCTTTAGAAAACCATATGCCAGTCCCGTGCTGCCACTAAAACGGCTGCAGAGAAGGGAGGGGAGGCAGGGAGAGTCACTTTCAGATATTAAAAGGAAATTAGAAAAGCCAATTTTCAGCAGGGAGAGCAAACAGGAGTTTGTTATTGCCACACAGACGCGTTTTTTTACACTCCTGTGTGCAGCGTAGACTGGAAAACAATTCTACCTTCACAAGTTTTATAATAGACTGGCTATCATTTGCTAATTAAAGCCATCAAATTGCCCTACACGCCGAGTTAGGCCAAGCTGTGACAAACATCCAGACAAGTGCCCTTGTCCTGCGCCTGCTTTGCTGCTCGTGGAGAGGCTCAGAATTTCCACAGCACAATTTCCTCCCCTCCCTGTAGCAGAGGTTTTTATTAGGGAGTCTCCTACTGGAAAACTACCAATGGCTCAGCAAGTTCTGGGTGAATTTGGGTTGGATTGGGGGCGTCCATGCCTTAAATATTTGTTAACCCCTGGCTTTTCACAAGGCACAGCAGCAGCGGCTCGTTGAGAGCAAGGAGTCCAGTGAGAAAAGCCACCCAGTAAGAGCAGCAAACTGGGATGTCCGGGTGGCTGCTGGGAATCCAGTGTGGTTTGTGTGCAGGACAATCCATTCACCTGAGCTCCTGGAAATAAAAAATTCCATCGTTTGCTTGGTTGATAAAAATTTAGAGAGAAAATGCTTGTCGTGTTCTCCTGCAGATTCTTTGGGAATTCAGCAGGGAAGTTGTGAGTGCACAACCTGCACCCAATTATCATCAGATCTCTGTGTTTTCATAAAGATTATTGATGTCACGGGACCACGGGATCATGGAATTGTTCGGGTTGGAACCAGAGGTCACCGAGTCCAACCACCAACCAGCACCAGCACCGCGGTCACCACCAAACCACCTCCTCAGGTGCCACATCCACACCTTTTTTGAACATTTCCAAGGATGGAGACTTCATATCCCACTCCCAGCCACTGTTTGCACTGAACAGCACCAAGGAAATATTGATAACCCCTTCCTGGGTGGAAAACAATGTTTCCAGGACACGAATTGTCTCGTTTGAAGATGGAAAAAGCAAACAGGGAGAGTGGGGAGCCCGATCCATATTTCTCTCAGCTGAGCTGATGTGTTTTGGTTTTACATTTGATCCTGAAAATTCCACCCCTCCAAATTTTTTGTTTTCTAAGGGTTTCTACCCAGGACAAAATTCACTTTTCCTGATGTCTTTTGTTTTTGGACACCTAATCCTTCTTCCTCAAAGTATTCAAGGGAAAATCATCAATGAGCACCATAACTGAGCCTTGTCAGCTATCAAAGCTACAAGGCAGATTTTTCCATGTTTTTCCCTATTTTTCCCCTCAAATTCCTGCATGCCTGAAAGCTTTCACCCCCACTCACAGAAAGCAGAGCATTGTAACAACCAGGAGGTAAATCAAGATATGACAAAGACCTTCTTAAAAAGACATGAGTGCACTTCAATTAACTCCTGGATTTTGCTGCACTAATTGTTCCCATTATGTTAATGTCATAATTGCTGCCATTTTCTTACATAATCTTGCTACTCCTCACAGAAAAAGGGAGTGAGGTGAGAAGCTTGAGCATGCCCTGAGAAGTTCTCAAGGCAGAGAACAGTGAATTTGGGAGCAGCTTTTGCCAGAGTCATGTGGAGCAACTCAACTCATTAATTCCTTGTAAAGTTCAGGAAGCCAAGCTTTTAAATCGTAATGAAACAATACTCCCCCCAAAAAAGCAGCCTGTCAAGAAGAGACGTTCTGAACAGACGTTACAATGAATTTTTCTGCAGTGGAATTGCTAATGGATTAATAATTGGCTGGTTTGCTTAATAGGAGAGTGCTTGTTATTAATAGAATTGGTAACAGTGCAAGGTTTGGGAGGAAAGTCTGGTTAATGCTCCCTCCTCAGAGGTGCTGTGCACATCCTGCTGGGAGCTCGTCTCTTTTGTCCTTTTCCCACTCTTTTCCTCTCCCCTCCTCTCCTGGCACTTGCAGGCTCTGTAATTGCACAGCAAGATCGTTTTCACTTGGAATGAGCTGTTCAGGACCTGGAAATGTTACGAACTGATACTAAAGAAAAGAATCCTCTTCGTTTCTCCGAGTGCTGGAGCAGCCAGGACAGAGGGACGCAAATTTCACACGAATGCAGAGCTGATTTCAGCTGCTCCTTCTCTGTGTCCTCACTCTGCTCCAAGGCAGCAGTGACGGGCCACTGTGGAGTGGTAGCAGATATTAAAATTCTTGTCATGGCCACACCTGGGAGACATCTCCCAGTGGCATTTCTGCTCAGCTGTCTCTGTTTGCTGGTTTGGTTGAGGACATCCTTTCCCAGCAGGCACCTGTGTCTTACATATTCCTCCTGGAGCTGCAGCTTTTGATAGATTTTCACCCTCAAATATTCCACAGGAGTGGAAAAAGGCAAAAAAGCACCAAAAAACAAACAAGACAGACTCTGCTTGAGAAGGCTTAAATAGGACTTGAATTCATGATGGTGCCTGGGCAGGTTCTCTGCTCAAGAAACAGCAGCTGACAGCTCAATGAGTGCAGGAATATTGCTCACACAGATACCTCAAAGATGCTTCCTTCAGGTCAACTGGAGCTTTTTAACAACTCCATGAGCTCTCTCCCAGCCCAGGAATTCACCTCAGGCAGGGCGGGCACAGAGAGTGAAAATGAACCCTCTAAATATTACCTTGAGTGAAGCAGGGCACATCTAACTCGAGGGAAATGTTCCTCCTGGCATCATCTCTCCGCCTCTGGTGCTAATAAAACATAATTCCAAATGACTTGTAAACTGTGTAAATAATGAGTGACCTCCTATTAAGGCCGGCTAAATGAATTAGCTTCACTGCAGTTCCCACTGCAGGACCATGGATGGAGAGTGTCTGATTGTGGTCTGTTCTGAGGGTGATTTACATCATCCTGGCACCGTAAAGGGGAATTAAGTGAACATAAATGTGATCTATGCCCGCTTTAAGAATCCCTTCCTGCCTGGGTGTTGAATAAAGGGAGCTTACTGTAAATAAGGCTGAGAAAAATGACATTCAGTTGCTATTTTGGCAAGAGAATGGAGTTCAGTGATCCTCAGGGTGCGAGGGCTGGAGCAGAGTCGCTTTAGCACACGGCCTGAGAAGGGGGAAAGAATCCTCACAAGGTGCTGGGACCATAAACTGAATTCTCTTTAGCCAGGTGACTGAAAAGCAGCTCCCACTGCCTTTCCTGCTCTGCCAAATGAGAGCTGGGAGGTGGGAGCCCAGCCCCAGCACCAAACTGAACTCATGGCCAGGACGTCACATCAGTGGAGCGGCAGCAACAAAGCTTCCCACGGTGGAAATGAAATAAAAGAAGGGAAAACGTCAGTGCCAGGCTCCTGACTGATAAAAACCAGGAGAAGGCAGCACATTCCAAGATGGTTTTAAACTCATGAAGAGCCAGCACATCCCAAGCACTGGTGGCCAGACATTCCCAGGAAGCAGCGAGGCACAAGCTGGGGCTGTCGGGATGGGGAATGGAGCTGGGCCACCCCAGAGCTCGCAGCCTCTGCTCCAGCTTGTTTTACCCAGGCAGCTTTCCTGGTCCCCAGCTGCACCACACACCCCTCTCCAGGATGCAAAAGAGAGCAGAGGAGAGCGGGTCACAGATTCAGCAAGTGGCAGCAGTTCCCTGCAGAGCACAAAACGCAGCTTGTCTATCACCAGCCTCCTTTTGTGCCCGACTTTCAGGCGCATTATCTTTGCAGAAAGCGAAACGTGGGTGATGAAAGGGGGGAAAGCAGAGCCTGTAAACAGCACAGAGCAAACCTCCCCGGCTGCCAGGCTTCACTGGAGTGGAAGGAGCTGCCTGTGCTGTGCCCTGGGCTCGGTGCTCCTGCCAGGGCAGGAGCTCCCGCGTCTCCCAGCACGGGAGAGGCACGGAGTGCACTCGCTGCTCTTGTCCTAAAATGCTCCTAAACCTTCTCCTCCCATCCCCTCCCCCGGCTTCCTTCCCTCCCACACAGATTCCAGCTGCAGATCCAGGAGCTTGGCAAGAGCCCACCTGACTGAGGGGCCCGTTGTTTGGTGCCTCCCTGGGTGACGTGGCTCATCCCCACGGCGGCTGCTCCCACACCCCAGCGTTTGTCCTGAGCTTTTCGGGATTTGTGCCAAGGCAGAACCCTCTGGGTTGGACCCAGGCACTCAGCAGAGGTTTTCCCAAAAGGTCAGTTGGATTCCCCATCCCTGGAAGTGTCCAAGGCCAGGTTGGATAGGGTTTGGAGCAACTTGGGGTAGTGGAAGGTGTCCCTGCCCATGGACTGGATGATGTTTCAGGTCCATGTTTCAGGTCCTTTCCAACCCAAACCATTCCAGGATTCCATGTGCTGGCTTAGAATGGATATTAGGGATAAATTCTTCCCTGTGAGGGTGGTGAGACTTTGGCACAGGTTATTCCATGGATGCCCCATCCCTGGAAGGGTCCAAGGCCAGGTTGGATGGGGCTTGGAGCAACCTGGGATAGTGGAAGGTGTCCCATGGCAGGGGGTGGGACTGGATGGGATTTAAGGTCCCTTCCCAGTCAAACCATTCCATGATTCTTGTGTTTCAGGTGTGGTGGGATTTTGTGCTCTAGAATAAGGAGAACAATGAAGCAGTAATTTTTAAAGCACATTTTCCCACTATTAAGGAATCCACACCTCAGAGCAAGGATTATTAAATATGGAGCAGTAGTTAAAAAGTAAAAAACGTGGAGATTTAATCAAGATACAGAGGTGTCTCATTCCTGTGTTTTAAGGAGAAAAGCCACTGGAATGAGGATGAAGAGATGGATATTAGGCAGCACTGAGAGACAGGAATGAGCAACCTCAAAATTAAAAGCACAAGAAAGCAGAAAAATCTTTTCTGTTGTGTTGGTTTCACCACGTGAGAGTGAAAGAGTTTTGTGGTGGATGAGAAGGAAACCACGGTCGGAAGAGAGTGTAACCCAAACCTCACCAGGAAAACCCTGGTATCAGCACCTGGGGTTGAATTTCAGAAGCTGTTGCTGAAGTGACATCATTCATTCCCAAAACTGCAAAATGCACCTGGATTCCAAAAATAAACCTGGATTCTAAAAATTTACCTTCATTTCAAAAATATACCTCGATTCTAAAAATATACCTGCATTTCAAAAGTATACCTTGATTCTAAAAATTATACCTGGATGCTAAAAATACACCTGGATTCTAAAAATATACCTGCATTTCAAAAATAAACCTGGATTCTAAAAATACATCTGCATTCCAAAAGTACACCTGGCTTCTAAAAACACACCTGTATTCCAGAATAAACCTGGATTCCAAAAATACACCTGGATTCCAAACCCACGCCTGCATTCCTGCCCTGCACAGCCCCGTGTTGCTGTTTCTCTGTGCCTGAGTAAAAAAAGGAGAGAAAACTTCTGCCCCTGCAGATGAAATTTGGATTAAAGTCCCACTAACGAGATGAACAGGAGGTTAATTTGAAGACTTCCCCGTCAGTTCTGTTCCAGCCTCTGTTCAGTCACTCCAGGCTGCACACACTGAGCCTCAGGAGAGGTGACAATTTACCTTAAATTTACCTTAAATTTATCTTAAATTTACCAAATTATTCCCCTCCACTGAAACAACTTTATGGCTGTGGAGCCCCTGGCCCACACAGCAATCCAGCCACCCCTGTTGTATTCCATGGGCCATCACTATTTATAAATAAATTCAGTAATTAAGATCCAGTCTGATGACCTTCAGCAGCCCCTGGGGTTCGCTTTTCCCCTCTTGAAGTCCACTTTGGGTAATTTGAGGAACATCGTGGCATTTACCAGGAAAAATCATGCGTATTATGGAAATTCCCATGTGGGATTAGGACACAGAGATGATTGAGAGCCATTTTATATTTAATAGCATTGTTTTACATTTAATATTTGAAAGCAAACGCCGCCAATAAAAACTTAAAAAGCCCAAATCAGAGAGTCATTCCCCCCCCAGCCTTCCCTCCTAACTGCAAACAATAAATCACTGCCGTTAAGTAGCTTTAAGCCATAAAACTGCAAATAAGGCATTTTGGGCCGCAAATTGATTTCTATTGAGAGCTCTGCCTCGGTGCGGCTTCATTTGTAGCTGACAGGGATTGCTGAGAGAGTTTGCAGGGTGAAACACAGGTGACAGGAGCTGCTCTGGCTCTGCAGTGGCAGCCTCGCATCTTCCGAGAGAAATGGAATTTTGGGGTGGCTCTTCCCCGAATGCAAAACGTGGCAAATTGAAAGCAGTTTGTGCAAAATTGAAGTGCAAGTTGAAGCGCTGCTGCAGAGCATCTCCGAAGTTCAGCTCTGCTGTTCTTGGGTTTTCCTTTTCCGTTTGTTTTTTTACGTTTATTACAGCAGGGCACAGTGATGCCTTAGGAAGGGGAGATGGAGCGCGGCACAGGAACAGGAGCAGAGCAGAGCAAGGAGCACTTGTGCCGGCTGATGCAAAATAATATCTTTGCCTGATCCTAAAATGCACTCAAAAGAAAAGCCCTGCATTCATGCACTCCATTAGCACTGAAAAGGAGCCCCAGAGAACATCTCATTTCTGCGGTGTGGATGATCAAGCTGCCAAGGCAGAACTACTGCAACCTGATTTTATGATGCTTGTTACCGGCTGATAAAATTTATGTTGTCACACAGGAAACACAGATTCTTAATACTTGTATAAAATAGCAGTTGTCGTAATGAAATCAGGCTGCCTGGAAGCCAAAATAAAACAGAAACGAAAGGGAGATGGTGCTTTAGATAATTTGGGAACTTCAGAGGAGACAGAAGATATTAAGACAGACCTGAGCTGATTCACCTTCCCATCACAGGACAAATTGGATTAGTGGTTCCCTGGTTGTTTGCTCCTTTGTTTGGCTCTTGTCTGCAGTGCAGTGACTGGTTCAGGATTGCCAGGAATGAGAACTGATTTGGTAATTCCCATCCTGCATCCTCAGGGAAAGGATGCAAAAAGCACTGAGAGGGGTCCTTGGATCCTCTGAACGAATTAAATCACAGCACGCACACAACTGAACTTAATTACCTGACCCAAGTGCTTTTCTGGGTTAGAAATACACTGCTCAGGCTTTTCCAAGGAAAAATAACTGCATGGGTTATGCCCAGTGATGACAGCGCAGGCACCGAACTTTTATCTGGAATTTCCTCAGAGCCAGAACAGTGCCTGAAACTTCAGACACTGAAACTTCAGACACTGAAAATTTTATGTTTTCTCTGAAATCTTTGCTCCACCAAAAATACGGGAATTGCATCACCAGCTTCAGTGGGGACAAGATTCCCCCGAATGTCATTGTTTGTAAAGCAGAATGTGCCTCATGACACTCGATGGCGGGGCTTGTTGTTGTTTTCTCTGAGGGGTAACTGGGGTACAAAGGTGTTTTAAGCCAACCACAGACCCCCCCCACCAATCCTTCCCGCTCGTGTGGGAGCCTCGCATGCACGTGAAGACATTTACTGACTCCATAAAGTTTATAAAGCCATCACTGGATGTAATTAAATGTATATTTTCCTCCAACTGATCTTTTTAAAGTGGGTCATCATGTTGATTTAAGTAACTGAAATGGTGCCTGTGAATGTTTAATGAAAATAAAGGCCAGTTAGGAACCAGCACAGACAATTTATTGTCTCATTCCCATTTCACTGAGGTTCTTATTCTCAGTTTTTGAAGTTGTAATAAGATCATTTCCTCTCCTCTCCCCTTGCCCTACCCTTTTATTCCGGGAAGATTAAAAAGAGTGAAAAGATCTGGTCACAAAACCTGAAGGAAACAAGACTCACAGTGAAACACATCCAATCCCTGTCCAGCCTCCAGAATGCAGATCCGAAGGGATCTTTCCCTGGCACTGACAACATTCCCAAGCAGGTCATAAGTTCTGAAACAGGAACCCATCACCAGGTGATGGAAACCAACCCTAAACCACAACAGGGGTGAAGCAGAGGAGGAGTTTGGGTCTCAAAACCTTATTTTTGAGCCCTGCACCCCACACTCGCCGCTCTGGGGCACGTCCCACGCACTCAGGGGTGTTTGTTCTGAGCCCATTTCTCCCCATCCCACCAAGGAGAGGGGTTAAAGCCGAGGTGAATCATTTCCTCCCCCTCCAGGGGTGTGCACAGAGCAGCGACAGCAAATGAGGATGGAGTTTTCTGTGTGCTGTGTCGCTGAAGGCTCTGAATGACAATAACGAACACAAAATGAAGATTTTGGTGATGTGGCTGCCAGGCTGGATGGGGCTGGGAGCAACCTGGGTTGCTGGAGGGTGCCCAAAGGCAGGGGGTGGCCCTGGGTGGGTTTCAAGGTCCCTTCCAACCCAAACCATTGATTCTCAATGATCAAATTCAACCTTTCCGTCAGCCACACTGGTACGAATTCTGATCATTCCACGTGACCAAATGGAATATCCACTGCAGGGGCAGGAGAAATGTTAAACCCCACAATCACCTCTGTGCTCCTTCATTTTCAGCTATTTGAGCCTGAATTTTCCCGTAAACGTTAAACTGTGAAAAATCAGCACCGCGTAAAAGAGACTTTCAGCAAACCAAACCTAGAGCTGTGGTTTTTTTCTGAGAGCTCCATTAATAGTTGTGATTAGGCAGAAGAACATAAAGCAGGGTTTGCTGAATCACAGTTCAAGTGGCTTTTTCATTATGGGCTTCATCTGCCACCGCTGACAAAACAGGTGCCAGAATTGAGCTAAATTGGGTTTTATTGACCAAACACCAGCCTGGCCGTTCTGCCACGAAAATATGACTGATTTTTTTATTAAAATAAAAAAAAAAGATAAGGTCTATCTAGGACAGGATACCTGAGAATCACCATGACTGAAAGATCAGAGGTGTTACAATCTAAAGCATTGGTTCAGGTGCTGAAAGCTCCCATTCCCTTTATGCACATTGCAATATTCCCAAACGCAGGAAGAGCCCAGGGAAGGAATTCCCAGGAATACTGGAGAGGCTGCCAGAGCTCCAGTGCTTCCCCTTGCAGAGCTCAGAGGGGCAGCAGCCCTTGCTCTGTCCCCAGGCTGTGAAACCCTGATTTGTTCGTGGCTACAAAGCCTTGAAAGAAACTTCATTAACGCTGGAGTTTGCTTTATGAGCCTTGAGTCAAGTTTTGATTGTCAGAGGGGTTTTTATGGACGCCTTTGGCACGAGCAACAAAGCTGGGATTTGGATTGAAATGACCTCGTAAAAGGCAGGTATTTACTGCTCTGTCTGCTCCCACCACCTCATAAACTGGGCTCCCCTGACCCGAGGTGTGCTGGGTATTTAAAGGTGACAAATCCCAGGGAGGCTCCTGGAAGAGGAGACACAGAGAAATTCCTGGCACACCCCATGCACGGAAGTTCAGACTCGCTGCCCTTTAAAAAGAGCCTTTGCCTTTCCTAGCAGAGGAACTCAGAGGAAGAAAGGCCAGCTCAATATTCAGGCTTAGTCTGACACAAAACCTCTTCCTCAGATTCACTTCAATTAAATCACGAATTTATTTACCTTTTTCCCTGGAGGAATCAGCTGTCAGCAGTGCTTCAAACGCATGCTGGGAGTTCATCACCTCAAAAGCCTTCAGACAGCTTTTTGTCAAGCCCATTTATTCAGACTTTACAAAAACTGATGGTTAATACTTAGATTAAATCCAGGGCATGTTTTTAGTGCCACTCTTGGCCATGGGACCCCCGTGTTTGTTGCTGAATCAAGTGCAGGACTGAGGCTTCTCTTCCAAATTGTGCCATTTCCAGTCTTCTATCTCTGAAAGGAGCTCGAGTGACAGGAGTTCTTCTCCCAGGCTGCAAAGTTATTTATCGGGTGGCCTCAGGGAAGGTCCCTTTCCCTTCCTTTTCCCACTGTTTTATTTATTTGCTGTACGTATGTTATACATAAAATGCTATTGGCTTCCTTTGGAAAGTTTTTTGAGGGTTATGAATGAAAAGCAGGTGCTGTTGTTATTCTCAAATGAGTTGTTCATCTGCTCCTGTCAGTTCTCTGCCTTTCTTGAGGGGAATTCAGGAACAATAAGCCATGGGCATTTGCATGACTGCTATTCACCTTGAAAACACACACCACTGCTGAGGGTTATAAAAATAAATAGGAATAATCCTCTTGTGTCCCACAGGGGTGATGAAAATCATCTTCAGTGGATGGGGCTCGGCCTGAAAACTGCAGCAGCTTCTCCAAGGAGTTACAGCACCAAGCCAGACCCTAATTCCTCTAACAGGGATTAAAACAACAGGGATTACCCCAAATCTGGGGCAGTCAGCACTCCCGGCAGCACCAGGGCTGCTCAGGGAGCCAGACCTGGGATAACGACGGATCAGAGCCACGCAGGGCTCTCCTCCCTTCCCTGGCCCTACACTCACACTAGGAACTCTCTTTAAAGCTGCTTCACATAAATTTAAATAAATATCTGAGCTACATCTGCTCTACAGCCAAGTTCAGACTGAGCTGCCCTCTCTGTCCCAGCTCCTGGGCTGTTTTTTCCCTTTCACCCACACCCGGGCACATGTGGAGTGTCCCGAGTCCAGCTCCTCATTCCCACAGCAAAATCCACCTTGGAAGGAAGGAGGAGGAACTCAGGAGGCACAGAAGGATCACTTGTCCCTGCTGAACTCAAAGCAGGTCTTGTAGGGACAATCCAAGGATGCTCCTGCAGCCTCCTCTCCCAACACGCTCCATCCTCAGAACCCGCTTGGTGTTCATTTCACTCACGGGGGACACACAGCTTTTCCTCACAAAAATAAAATGCATTTTCTGGAAGGGGCGGTGGGAATGAGCTGCTGAGGCTGTGCCAGCTGCAGGGAGCACTGGGGGATGTGCCTGAAATAACAAACCCTGCAGATGCCCCCTGAGCTCTGCCCGTGGCTTTTTCAGGGCTGTGTTTTCCTTTCACTTGAGTGCACAAAATTCACCAAAAAGCCGTTTTCAACAAGACAAACTTTGGTCAATTATTCGTGCCTGCCATCCTGGTGCTAATTAATCACTGGCTGATTATACATCTTCTGGGTGTCAGGACAATGACTTAACGTTGGATTTAACGAATAAAGCCGGAGCGGGGCTGCCCAGCCACAGCTCATGTCATGCTAAATTAGCTGCATGTTAATTGGATTAAATTACCTAAAATAAGTTATAAAATGATTGACCAATGCTGCTACACAACAACAGAATGAGAGGTGACTTTCTCCTGCCTGTTGGAGCATGGCAGGATGAGAATTCCTTGTCCTGGGAGAGTTCTCATGGCTCTGTTTTGCCCTGGACTGAAGAAAAAACCCCCAGAAGGACCTGAATGAACCAAGGCCCCAAATCTTTGTCTCCTGCCTTAAGTGCCCCCTCTGTTTGTAATTCAAGATTGGGCAAGTTCTCTGTCTCTCTCTAATTCAATCCCTAGAAATATTTCCATATAAACTCCTTGCAATCTTGAAGAAAACACCCAAAGTTCTGTCCTCAGCAAAGGCAAAAGGAATTCCTGGAAATATTCATTTCTTAAATATTATTTTTTTCTATTAGGGTGGTGTCAAAGCCTCCCAG
This sequence comes from Atrichornis clamosus, assembly GCA_013400975.1. Classification (NCBI taxonomy): domain Eukaryota; kingdom Metazoa; phylum Chordata; class Aves; order Passeriformes; family Menuridae; genus Atrichornis; species Atrichornis clamosus. The sequence continues at coordinate 131,613 of WBMZ01002797.1, forward strand.
ACAAAGGTGGTTCTCATGTTTAACCCATCCAGACGTTTGGGTGGAACCACCTCTAACCATAAAGGCTGAGAATTGTGGTTTAATTAGAGCACACACGAGCAGCAAATTGGGAACAAAAGTGTGATTTTAAAGGTTTTTTTCCTTGTAGTAGAGCCTAAGTAAGTTCAACAGAAGCAATTGTCTAAAAAAAGATCATTTTAATCTCTTTTCAGACAGACAGAGGACACCTTTAGAGCACAGGAAATTGCTGGGCCCCCAGCAGTTGTGAGATACACAGCAAGAACCCATGGGAGGATCAATCCACAGCGGGTTTTATTCCCACCCCATGTCCGTCTTCCCTGAACATGGATTTGAAGGATTATGGCTGTGGACCAGGATGCAGCACAGCCTCAGGCAGCACCGTTTCCCTCCGTGGGGTGTGAATCCATCAGTGCCATTATTCTGCTGCAATTGGATGTTTAAACCACCGTGGCCAGGGCTTAAACATTCCCATCCCGAAGGCTTGGATTCAATTCCAGCAGAGAATTTTTCCAGGTGTGTTGGTGCTGTGATGAGCCCATTTTCAGCACTTGCTTGTCACAATAGGGGGATGAAAAACTGACAATTTACGTCTTAAACCGAAAAAGAGAGGAAGGGAGATGACAACCATTTTCCTTCCATGAGACAAATGTGCTCCAAGCGTGGGACTGAGCTTGGCTTTGAGGGTATTTACAGCACACTGTGATGTCCAGCACTTTAAAAATCAGTCGGTTTAAGTGGCTGAAAGATGGCAAAAGCTGCTGTTTGTTGTGTCTGGTCATGGGGCGTGATCAGTGCCCAGGGCGGGCAGAAAGACACCACAGAAAACCAGGGATTAGCTGCTAATTCCTGTTCCCCATTCCCAGCCAGAAATTCAGGATGCCCCTGATCAGAAAAATCCAAACACAGCAGGCATTATCAATTCTGCCCAAAGGGAAGATTAGGACTTTAGAAATGAAACACATCAGCTTCAAATGACATGATTCCATTTGTTTAATAAAGAACAAACACTAGTATATTTGATATATCACTTGTTTCTTGCAGAGACTCTCCCTTACTCAGGAACGAGGAAGCCTCAAATCAAATGTATTAAACGATGATGGATAAATTAAGTCCCAAGACAAGGAGCCACTGGAAATCAGGCTCCAGGAGCTCCCTCAGGCCCGGAGCTCCTGTTTACTCCCACAAAAGCCAAATGACTGAAGCTGAGCCACCTTGGCAGCACCTGGGCAGAGGCTCTAAGCGGGAATTACTGAAAAAGTTGGCAGCTTTCTGCTTGGAAGGGATAGGGAAGAGGGAAAAGTGTTTTTTGTTTACCCTTTCCAGGCCAAAACCTGGGCCTGACCTGCAAATTAAACTGTTCTTCCACCGGCTGCACGTGAATAAACCCTTTTCAAACCTGCACAAGAGAGAGAAATTAAATGCCAACAACTCCCCCCAGATGGGGAAGTTCCCAGACAAACACACCGGGATTTCCTCCTTCCCCATTCCCTCTTTTAAAGGTCAGTTACAAAGCACTGCTGGGTTCAATCCCACATCCCCCAAAGTGACAAATGTCTCAGGGACAACTGGATTTCACCTTCAAAGGCCCCTTGACCTGCCTGGGATTCTGCCTCAACACCTTTCCCTCCCTTCAAAGCTGTTTTTTTTTTGCCCCAGCCCCAAATAAAGAATTTTTCAATCCTATTTCTGTCTATAAATATATTACAGATTGAAAAGTCTGTCCCTGGCAAAAGTTCCACTCAGCAAAGCTCTCAGGAATTATTTCTCCTTCTCTTGTCTGACTGCAAAAAACTCTGTAAACAGCAATACAAGTCTTGCTTCCCAGCCTCCAGCTTCTTACATGGAATATTTTTAGGGATTTGAGAGGAAGTTTTCCCTTCTGAGCACTTCCAGAGAGTCAAAAGAGCTTCCTAAAGCTGAGCCCTCTCCCAGGACACATCTGGCCTGATTCTCCACTCACTCAGAAGGATGCAATTCCAGAACAAGCTGCACTTCTTCGTTCAGACTTTCTTGTTATTCCCAAGTATCCTCCCCTCCTCTAAAAAGAAAAAACAAACCAAAGGAGAGGGGGTATTTTCCCAAAGGCATCAAAATGCACAAAAGCAGGTTTCCACATTCCTGTGTGTGAGTTCAGAATTCCAGGGGGTGTTGTTGGGAAATGAACACACACAGTGGGGAATTTGCAGGTGTCCCCTGGGCACCAGGTCACGAGGAGCAGAAAATGAACCTGCTGAGGTAACTGAGGTGGGAAAATAAACAAAGAATCTACAAATTATTGCAGGTGTTTCTCGCAAACCTCTGCACAAAAGGACAGACACAAATACACAGCAAATCCTGAATTAAACCCAGCATTTTCCCTCTCTCGATGCCTGAAGTCACAGAAATTACACCAAAATAATGTCCCAGAGCAGCCTCCCAGGATGTGAAGGGGTTGGCAAGGAAGCTGGAGAGGGATAGGACAAGGAGTAACGGGTTCAGACTGGAAAAGGGGAAATTTAGGTTAAATATAAAGAAGGAATTCTTCCCTGTGAGGGTGGGGAAAGGCTGGGATGGAATTCCCAGAGGAGCTGTGGCTGCCCCTGGATCCCTGGGAGTGTCCAAGGCCGGGTTGGAGCCCCTGGGGTAGTGGGAGGTGTCCCTGCCCATGGCAGGGGCGGCACTGGAAGGGATTTAAGGTCCTTCCAACCCAAAGCATTCCAGGATTCTGTGGTTTATGGCTCTCACAAGCACTCAGGGTCCTTGTACTCCGTGTCTCATCCATGTTCTCATCCTGAGAAACGGCTTTGTCGCCTTTAAATCACAAATAACAAACCTCAAATTAATACCCAAAACCAACAAAATCCCTTCAGAACTGTTCACATTCAAGCAACAGGAGAGATTCCGTGTCCTCAGTCATGGGGGAAGCAGGATCTGGGTCATCTTCACTTCCCCCCTGCCCAGAAAAGGAGAAAAATCAACGGAACACTGGGAGGAAGATAAACACAGGCACTGACGGGGTCTGGAGACTGGGAATTGCTGCTCAAACAAGCCTCAGTAATCAAGGTTGTCCTTGATGAGCTGCTCATAAACACCCATATTTTCTGTTCTCCACCCTGACATTTGAGAGAATGAAATACTCTAATCCCTTTCATAATTTTATCAGCAGCACTCAGAGCCAGAAGGCAGCAAACACTGGCAGGAAAAAATGATCCGGGGGCCCTGAGATCTGTCCGAAGGGTCTGCTGCTGTTCCTGTGCAGGGAAGATGAAATATCCGAGGCATTGCAGGGGATGTGACATAAGTTTGGCCTCTTTATTTTAAGCTTTCATTAAATAATGATAAATTACTCTGAGAAATCTGTGGCGAAGATGGATTCTCCTACCAGCCATAAGCATTGGCAGGGAGTTTAATCAAATTAATGTAAAAGATTATTTGAAATATTAGATCTAATATTTACATGGAGACGACACACAAAGAGTTTTGGCAGTTTTCAACTGTTTTTATGGTGAATTATTGAAAGAAGAGCAGGATTCACTGAATGGCTGAGGAGAATCAGGCACCCAGTGCCCAGGAGCTGTTGAAAATCCCAGACTAAATAAATCATCTGCTGAAGGAGTGTCCATGAGCTATCAGAGAACAGGTATTTTATCCATTTTTCTCTGTTATTATCAGCTATGAAACGCGGTGATTGTCAGAGGGACAGGCAGAGTTAATGTTGCTGCGGGTGCCATCAGGGGTTCTGCAAAGAATAAAAGGTTTTTAAGGAAGAAATTTAAGACAAGAGAATTATGACACTTGTCAGAGCTTAGGAAAGTAAGGAAAAAGTCCACCATGGTCATTCCCCAGCCCCTTCCTTTTTTATTTCCCACCATGGGCTGCCCAAACTTTAGAAACTGAGCGGTTTTGGGCGGTGGTGCTGTTTGGGTTTATTTTTAATTAATCAAAAGGAATGACTTCATACCAATTTTATGTTTGACCTTTCAACAGTACCAGCCTGTTCTCTCCAGAAAATGCTGATTTTTCCCTAGAAAGGCAGAACACTTGGGTGAAAAACCTGGACGTTCTCACCATGCATTGCCACGTTGCTGCTTTTTGAGTTTTCTTTCCCTCTCTAAGGTGCCAGGTAACAAAAATAGGGCACAGCACTTTACAGTAATTTGCAGAAATCCCATAAAAAAGCTGAACTCGCTGGAGCAGAGGAGAAGGAGGGAGCTGAGTACTCCAATCCAGTGGGAATCCAGCTCCCCTTTCCTCAGGGTTGTGATTCCTTGGTGCCTTGCAAGGGATGGCAGGAGCAGGGCCTGACCCAGCTCCCCTGAAACTCTTGGAATGATGACATCCACACTTAACTTTGGGGTTTTGCCCCCTCCACAGAAATAAACTTATTTCCCATGAAGTTTTGCAGAGTCTACACTCAAACGCCCCCGTGAGAGAACACCACGGGCTGGTAAAAGCCACTCCTTCCTCACTCAGTCATTTGGGAGGTGAAATAATTACAAATAAACAAGCAAACCAAGCAGGGAACTTGTTTGGGCAAAGCCCTCAAATCTCCACGGCAGGTTTGGGGTAAAAACTCTCCAGTTTGGCCCAGTCCAAGGAATTTCCAGCTCTTGTCCTCTGGCAGGAGCTCATAAAGCCACAGTGCTCCCCAAAGAGGAAAGGCAGCCAATTATCCAGAACAAATTGTGACTGTAGCACTGAAGATCATTTGATTATTGCCTGGAGGGTTTTTGAAGCTCTCCCTATGAAATTGTCTCGTAAATAATTCAATGGAAGTGATTTACTTTGGAGGGGGACTTACAAGGGGGAAGCCTTTCAAAAGAGTGCGTTCTCAAAAGTGACTTAAATTAATTTCATCTGAAATTCCAGACAAATGGACTCAGATCAAATTTCAATATCAATTAACGCTGGCTGGTAATTTCTTTGTGTGTTAAGTTAAATGTGGCTCCTCCTCCACTCCTAAAAAGCCACCAAGAAAACAAAATTCCATCTCTCCATCCTCTAAATAATTATGCTACACCTTCTGCAATGGACACAGGAAAAAAGTGAGTGGGGCTCCATCTAATTAAGAAACAATCAGAGCAAAAGGAGATTTAGCCAGGCCTAAACCTGACCATTTCTTTCCACTTCTGGGCAATGCAAGAGCAGAATTTATTCCTAAATCTTCTGAATTCCACCTTGGGAGAATTTAACCCGAAAAGACAGATATTAAAGTGACTGAAAAGTCCCAGATGGCTCCAGATCTCCAGCTCACACAATGCAGACACTGCCCTGCTCATCCCTGGATGTAAAACTGGCAGGTGTGGGATGAGGTTTTGTTTTCTCCCAGCTGGTGCAGGAATGTGACCAAATAAAGCTTTTAACGCTGATCTGGAACCTCTGGACGCCGGCACAGATAAAGGCAGCCCTAGCCAAGGCTCTGAGTGGTTTTGTTTGAAAAGGGAAAATGTATTCCAGTGACTAAACACCACCTATTTGAACACGCTCTGAAAAGCAGCCAGCACGGTGGAAAACACCTCAATAAACACAATTCTGCATTCTTTTGCTATTCTTTTCTTTCAGCTTTTGCTGTGCAGCTGCATTTTTTAAGAGCAGAAATATCTGCAAAGCAGCTCGGGACCATCTTTTGGAGGCACCTCGTACAGAACGATCTGCTGATATCAGACCCGGTGAGTGCTGCAGGATGCAGGGAGAATCCCCTAAATTAGAGCCAGATCTAGAAAATCCCCTTTTTTTTTTTGCCACCAGCAATGTTTCATGAGCTGCCAATGCATCTTTAACAGCTGGGGGCTTGGGGAAGCCTCTGGGCATCATTATTGCAGGGCCCTAATGGCAGAATCCAGGCTTGAGAAACTCAGAGCAAGCAGGAATTTAAAGGGAATTGGGCTTTTTTCGCTAATTCACACGCAGCAAAATGCATTTTCCTCAAGTCCCTCATGGAGTTTAAGAGGAAAAAAAGGGAATAAAGGAGTAGCAAGTGCTGTGTCAAGTCCTTTTTGGAGTTTTTGTGTCTCCACAGCGGGTGGGAGGTTGTGCCCATTCCATCCCCAACTCAGCTTGCCATTTCCTCCCACTCCTTTTTTTCTGTTTTATGCCAGGTCTTATTGGAACACGGAGAATGCTTCAATCACGGCAGGGTGATGAAAGGCAGGGTTTAACAGGGATCCAGGATGAATCCAGGCCAGGAATGTGAGCTGGAGCAGCTCCACCCAGCGCTGAGGGCCCGTGGGACAGGTGGTGGCTTTTCAACAGGGAGCAAACAGTTATTTACAACTTCATTTAGTGGGACAGCAGCTCCTCACGTCCTCCTCCCGGACCTGCAGGGAATTCCCTTGAATTGAAGGAGTTTGGGAGTGATCCACCCTATTCCTGCGCTTGGGAATGTGCAGAGAGGGTTTCCCCGGGTATGGACAGCACTGTCACACTCCACCTTGGACAGAGAACAGGCAGCAGGTGCTGTTCGTGAGGAAAAGCCCAGCAGAGAAGTCATTAAAACAAGGAGCCAGAGCTGCTGAAACAAATATTTGAGGCTGGTCTGACTCAGGCAAACCAGGAATATTTAATCTAATTTTTCCCAGGAATATTAATCTGATTTTTCCCACGCCCAAAGAGGTAACCTCAGCTCCTGACTTTTTATGGCATCCAAAAGTCCCCTTCCAGCAGCTTGAACTCAAACCATTTTTCTCTGGAAACCTTTGGCTGCACTCCTGTAAAATAGTCCTGTCTGAGAGTATTGGCAATTGCAAATTAATTTAAATATTCCTGCTAAGTGGAATTACTCCCAGCTAAGGTATAACACAGCCTTGCTTAGACCCCTGGTTGTTCCTTTTCATCCATCCCACTGCTCGTTTCCTCCCTGTCCATGGTCCTGACGGAATTAGGGCAATCCTTTCTAAAGCTGGGGACAGCAGGGAAAAACCAATGGAAGGCAACCCGCAATTCCCAGGGCTTGGAACTCCACTCCTGAAGGGCAAATCTCCCCCCTCCAGTGTTTAATAATGGGGAAAACGTGGACATGGAGGTTTAGGAAATAATGCTGTTCCACTAATCCTAATCTTTCGATGGGATTAGATGACAAACGTTACACATTTTAATACTGCAGTAATCACAAAAGTGGAACTTTTTATAGAAATAGTCTAAAGCCCTTATCAAATATATGCTCTATTATTTATACCCAAAGCCCCAAATCCATATTTTATGCAACTTCCAATTGCTCTTCTAACAGAGCCCTTATTAATTTAAAAGCAGTGATACTCACCAACTTTGGGCCCAGCAGATGGCTCCAGCTCTGGCAGCCGTGGGGACACTTTAACTCTTTCCGAGGAAAACCCCAGAGGTTTTCCGACCACCCCATCCTTTGCAGAACTGCTCCTCTCACCTGCTAAACAAAAATATAAAATATGAGGCGCTCGGGTGATGCCTGGAATAGAAAGAAGAGGCAGCTGCAGGTTTGGGAACAAACCTCGGAGTTTAGGAGAGTTTTGGTGGAACATGGAAGAGAGTAAGCAAGGGGAACAACAGAAAATATTGAATTCTGCCTGATGGATAAATAACACAGGGAAAAATATAAGGGACAGTGAGAAACAACTTTCAGAGCGTAGGAAACAGCAGGAGCAGCTCGCACTTGTGGAGCCCAAGGGGAAGTTGATTTTTTAGCGATTCCAGGTCAGCAGAACCAGGAGGAAAATGTTCCCTTTTCTTCACAGTAAAAACGGGTGGTCAGGTCTTGACCTAAAACTGATAGACCCAAAATCACAGAAAAAGCAGCTACCAAAAGGAAAAGAACTGGAAAATCTGAATTATCAGCAGCAACGGTTCAATATCAGGTTGTGAAGACACACATGGGCAGCTCTGCATTCATACTGAAAATAATTAAAAAGTCTGAAAAAGGCTGTCATTACATGTGAGAAAAGGGATTTAAAACAAGTGATTGCTGATTAAGGCAAGAGCTGGAAAGCAGGAGCTCAAGGTTTCTTTCCTTACACTGTTTTTAACTTTCAAAAAAGATTTTCCAGCCAATCAGCTATTCCAAGAAGGATTGAAATTAAAAAAAAAACCAGGAACCAAAACCCCAATTCCTTGTTATGTTTATACTCAGTAGCCTTAAACTGAATGGAAACTGCAATGGAAGAGATCACATCCCATTTCCAAAAGTAGGATTTTTAACCCAAAACCCCCAAGAGAGAATCCATATGAAAATTCCCCACTCTGAAAACTCAGGATACTTTCAAAATGCTCTTTCCAAGGTCTTTGACAACTCTCTCAAGTTTTCTGCTCTTCCTCTCAAAAGAAAAATTAATTTAACACAAGCACAATTTCGATAAACAAAGATTTACAGATGAAAATCCTCTTAGGGAGGTTTCTCCATCATCCAAAATGCTCCTGGAAAAATAAATAGGAGGAGATCCCCCAAAACTTCTGATTTAGAGATGATTTTGAGGTGCCCAAGTTCCTAAAAAGGGCTGGTGTGCAGTTACCTTCCCTTAAAAAAAGAAGGTTCTTTGTTTTTTATCACAAATATTCCCATATAAAGAGAATTAAGGAAGAAATGTATGGAGAGAGTGGAAGTCCCTCCACGTACTGAAAAAACAAAAGTGCCTTCACTTCACATCTTGCCCTGGTTGTTAAAACAAATTAAAACCAAATCACTTTGATTTGGAGCTCTGTGTTGTGTCTGTCAGCAAACAAATAAAGGTCATTTCAGAGCATGCAGGGAAAGCCACGTTCAGCTAGGGAAAATATAAAAATAGATATAAATGAGCCTGGAGATTAAAAGAAAATCCTGTCTGAAAGGCTTATTAGGAGTAATTTGTTATGTTTTCCTCCTAATTACTGGAATTAATAACAATAATATCTCCTGCACGCCCAAGATTAATGGGAGGTGTTCCCTTCCTTGGTGAACATTTTTTTGCAGCGGGAAGTTTTTTTCAGAGCCCCTTTTTAAGAATTTGTTTTGTTAGGGAAGCTTCAAATAGGTATGAAATGGAAGAAATGTGAAAAGTTTATACATAACATGATGGGTATAGAAATATATGGAAATAATTAGAATATAGAGATATAGAGAAATAAATTACCTCCTTTTGGGTTCAACATATGAATAATAATTACAAAAAAAGCGCCAGGAAATACCAAAAGACAAATTATTTTTTTTTTAATTGTAAATATTAACTTTAAGATCACTTCAAATAAATAAATAAAACATCCATTAGCTTTGTCACATCCTTAAAATAAATGTTACAGCAGTGGTAATTGTGCAATTAAATTAACAGGCTTTTCCATCTCCTTGATTCATTAATGTAAGGACCTGTTGCAGCAAATATGGAATTAATAAGTAACTGGCTTATAAACCACATTTTTGTAATTTATTTGCCAGTTCATTAAGTAGAAACAATAAAACAGGAATAAGAAAAGCAGCACAGGGAGCAGTGGGGGATTTTTTTCTGTCTATCCAGGCAATTTTCCCAAAAGTGATGGATGACTTTTTGTTTGTTGGCTTTTTTGCTCTTAACACCCAGAATATTTATTAAATAGAGGGGCAATGATAACATTTAATGAGAACATTCCCAGAGGCGGGGCCGGGCTGGAGGTCACTGAACTCTGCCCACTCCCATCTCTGCTCCAAGAGGGCTCCCAGTTCTCCGCCCTCATCTCCTCATCCGTGAGAATTCTGTTTTCCTCTCCAATGTCCCTGGAAACCCCGAGGGTTTTTCCCACCCCTGCTACATCCCCAGAGAGGAAGAACAACCCAGACCTGACCCTGTCGTTAGACCAGCCTAAATTGGGGTTGGTTTTTGATCTCGGGTTAAACCTTCCCCCTGGTCCTCCCTCTCCCTGGGGGAATTACAATTCCTGCTTCCAAACAGAAGACGACTCAGGACAGACCCACAGAGGGCAGCTGGATAAAATACATCCTCCAGATCCCGCTGAGACGTGGCAAATTGTGAGAGAAAATGAGTTTACAGAAGCATCCAACAGCAACGGGATAGGCAAAAATCCCTTTGGAAACGGGAACGGTGCTCCGTATAGGAAATGGAAATCCATAGGAAACGGGCAATTCCTACAGCAATGAAAAAAATACTGTCATTTAGCCAACTGACTGAAAAGGTAGTAAGAGTTATAAATATCTAAATATTTATATGTAAATAAAACACAACCAAAGCTTTGTGTATCCAAATTAAACCTGTCTGATAGGAGAGTTTGCTACAATAAAGCCCCAATAAAAATATTCTCTTTCCTGAGAGATTTACAGTAATAGAGTTGCAAAACAATGAGCTAAATTCTCCAGCATTCCAGCCAAAAAAGTCAGCATCCTTCCACAGAAGCAGAACCAAAACTGGGGGGAGGCCGAGGGAAGGGTGTCAGGATTTGCCATGAACGAAAACATTGCTCTTTCCACACCAGAGTTTTGAAAATAACCACTTTATAGCCGTGCGTTAAGAAGAGCAGGCAGATTCCAGCAGGAAAATCCTGTTCCCTGGATCCCTGCCGTGGAGTTTGCTGTGTTGGGGAGTCATCTGAAATATGAATGCAGCAGTTTATCCTGGACGCCTGGACAGCTCCAGCCTGGATCCGTGTGCCAAGCCCAGCCCTGCCCCAGCTCCCTGTGCTGAGAGAAGGGGGGAAAAAAAGAAAAAGAAAAAGAAAAAGAAAAAGAAAAAGAAAAAGAAAAAGAAAAAGAAAAAGAAAAAGAAAAAGAAAAAGAAAAAGAAAAAGAAAAAGAAAAAAGAAAAAGAGGAAAAGAAAAAGCAAAAGGAAAAGAAAAAGAAAAAGAAAAAGAAAAAGAAAAAGAAAAAAGAAAAAGGCACAAAGAAAAATTGCTGCTTTGAAGGAAAGAGGTTGGAGAAGGCACAAAAGGATCTGAAGAGCTTTTTCTTTCTCTGTTTTCAGAGCTCAGGGGTTCAACAGCTCCTCACTGAGCTCTCTGAGGTGTCCCCTGTGCCACCCTCCTGCCTTGCCCACTCCCTCCCCTGCCCCGGGCACAGAAGGTTCTCCTCAGCACTTGTGCACCCTCACCTCATTGATACCTAGAGATTTTTTTTGTATTTTTCATCTATTTGTAACTCTGTAGCTTTTAATATGTAGCTATATAGTATTTAATGCTTTTCTCACTTGTTTTTTACCTCTGACATTTAGAACAAGAGGTGATGTTTGCTCCATGTTTTGTCTTTGCCCAAGAAAATAAATTCTTTAGCAAGGACTCGTTGTTTTCCCCCAGGCAGAAACCGGGGGAATTAAAAATATTTAAAAAGACCTTGTGAGATTATTGTGGTTCACTTTCCTCATTTATAATATGGATACACATCATCCCCCACACATTTGGGAAGCACCAGGAGAGCACTGGAGGAATGCAAGGAATGCAAAATCCACACAGAATAAAAGCAAAAGCAAAGAGAAATAACTTGTGGTAAAGGCATTTGATTAGAGATGCAAAAGTGTCTTAATTTCATAGAACTGGAAGAAACTCCATTCTGATTTTGGGGCAAATCAACTGAATTTATTCCTTCCTTCCTTCCTGGATAATCTCTTCCCTCCCAGCTCCCAAAGGCTGTAGAGGTTCAGGCCATGGCAGGCTCTGATTGAGGTTTCAGCCAAGCTGAGCTTCATCCACGCTGGGTTTTTCCAGAGCTTTCCTGCACACCGTGGAAATCAAACAGAAATTCCCGCACTCTCACTGGTCAGCAGAACCCAAAGAAGCGACAAAACACACGTAGAAAGCAAACTTTAAGAAAAAGCTTAAAAGAGCTTTTTGGTTGGCACTGACTTTAAAAAAAAAAGAGATTGTGAAGCGTTAATAATAAATGGTTTAATGTTTGACTGCAGTTGTCTTTAGGGATGCTTGAACAGCCTTTGCAGACCAGAAAGATTACATTAAAAATACCTGACACTTCTCCATTTGTGCTCAGAACAGGAACAACTCACAGGACCAAGAAATCCTTGCTCGCTCAGGCCCAAAAAAGAGCCACAGGAAGATGCTGCAGCTGAGAAGCAGAAATCCTGTTTGTCTGGGCAGCAGTGAATGCAAATATGGAACGAATTTTGTGAATTTTGTGAAATCAGTCACTGTGAGCCCAAATCAGTCTTAGCACATTGCCAGGAAAGTCCACAGAATTATAGAAATGGTTTTTAAATGAAAACAAGCAAAAATCAACACCAAATCAGCCTCACACAACTGCTACAATAACCTGGATTTGGTTTTAAACAGGGGATTTCTAATCTCATAAACTCTGCACTTTCCCCAGCCTTTCTTAGGCTCTTTATCACTTCTTGCCTGAAGGAACTGAGGTGGAAATTCCTGGTTTTGTAAGAGAAGTGCAGTGGAACAGCAGGGAAGTCAATACCAGTGCTCAGTTTGTCTTTCCCTGTCAGATTTAGGCACTGAGTGGATTAGCTGACCCTAACTCCCTATAACCCAATAGAAGTTACTATCCAGAGGCAAAAGTGATGGTGAAAAAAAGCAAAATAAGAGGGAGAATGAGCAAGCAGCACCGTCAGCACAAACCCACAGCACAGCAGTTCATGAGAGCAAGGGAAAAAACCAGCAAACCAAAATAAAAATAAAAAGCTTTGCTGAACAGGAGGCACTGGGTGTAATTATTAATGCAAAGAATGAACATTATTACCATAATATCACTCCAGATGCATTGAACAGGCCCCCTGAGGGAACAACTCGCTGTGTTTACAATCAAGAGTAGCAGGAAAACAAAAGGACACTCGAGCTAAAGAGACTTTTATCTGGGCAGGGTTTGCAAACAGAGCAGGTGACGAGCGACTTCCAAAGAAATCAGCGACTTCCCAGGAAAATCTTTGCTCTCCAAAATGGATCAAGCCTCACTTTATGCTCAGAGTGCTCCTCTAAAGGAGACACAGACTAATTAATAATTAACAGATGCTATGGACCACAGTAGGGCTTTAAAAACACATCCAAAAATATGTTTTAGGAGGTAAAATTCACCTCGCAGGTTTGACCCCTGGTTGGGATTCACCCCAGAGTTGGACTCGATGACCCTTGTGGCTCCCTTCCAACTCAGAATATTCTGTTCTTTTCTCAACTATTTATCCGCTATTGAAATTTTAAAACATTGTGAGTAAGCTCAAGACAACAGATTGAGAAAGCCCCAAATCCGGAGGCTGGGACTGAGAATCACAAAGCAGAAAAAAAGGTCCCACAGTTAAGAAATAAAGCTCAACTCTTGCTCCTGATTTCCTGCCTCAGCCATCCCCTCCTCCTGTGTCCAAATCTGCTCATTGACCCAAAGTTCAAATAAAGAAACACAAATTTAAATGCTTGTGCATTCTGTTCAGGCCACGATGAGTCAAAACACGCCGGGATGTTACCACAGACTTGAAAAAATTAAAGTAACAAAAACCTCAGTGAAATGAATTTGACTTTGCGAAAAACAAAGCAGCAACTTGAAGTGATTTGTTTTGACAATTCTTCCACCTAGAACTTCATGTGAGCCTACATCTTCCCGGGAAATGTTTTGATTCTGACAAAAACATGTTTTCCAAAGAAAAACTGTCCGTGCCCAAAAGGTTTGCAGCGCATTAAACAGGGCTGAGCTCCCAGCAGGGCCTGGGAGGTGTTGGTGTCACTGCTGCAGCTCATCTGGGGTGGCCCTGGGGACAAGGGGTGACCCTGAGGACAAGGGGTGGCCTGGGGGTCTTTGCTCATCACATGCTGCTGTTTTTCCACACCTTCCTGACCTTCCGTGCTCCAGGCTCTCCAGATGGAAGCACTTTTATCCCCTGGAAAGCTGTAACTCACAGCATAAGGAAATACACATTTCTGTCACTCTTTGGAGAGGTTTTGGTAGGAAACAAAAAAACCTCTTTGGCCATTTTTGTGGAAAGCACTTGGGCAGGGAACAGGGGCTCCAGTGCAGGGATCCAGCTCAGCACATCCCCCTAAACAAAACACTTTCCCTACAACCAGGTGAGGGCTTTGTCAGCTTTTTAACGCTATTAATAAGGTCCATTAGTTAGAAAGATTAATTAAAGGGGGGAAGGGGAAAGGCCATTAATGCTCTCCAGGCTGAGGGAAGCCTAGAGGCACCAGGAATGTCAAAACACAGCCCAAGGGCCCTCTGGAGTTCCCTTGGAGTGCACTACTTTTAAATCAGAGACTGGGAATTTTCCCTGCTGAAGCTGGACAGAAAACAGCTGTGCTCATTAACAGAGGAGGCACTGCTAAGTAGTTCTATAATCAACAGCATGTAATTAACAGAGAATTATAATGGTGGCTGGAACGCTGAGCTGAGCAGGCCGGGAACAGAGGCCTGCCCTTTGTGCTGCTCCCAGATCCTCGCTCCTCAGCCTGGCTCAGCAACCAGGGAAATGTCTAAATTCTCCTGTAACACCCGCACCAGGCAGCCAGGAAAAGCTCCAGCAGGGGCAGGAGGTGGAGGAACACATCCTGGAATTCCTGGAACTTTCCCCCTGTCAATCCCCACGCGCTCTCGGACGTTGTCGGGGTGAGAGGAAACGGCCTCAGGTTGTGCAGTGGGTGGTTTAGATGAGATATTAGGGGGGAAAAGATCATGGAAAGGGTTGTAAAGCATTGGAATAGGCTGCCCAGGGAAGTGGTGGAATCACCACCTCTGGAAGTGTTCCAACTACTTGAGGATTTGGACTTGAGGACGTGGATTAGTGATGAACATGGTGTTGCTGCTGCATTTGCAGTTGAACTTGATGATCTTAAAGGTTTTTTCCAGCCGTAAAGATTCCATTATTTTAAGAGCATGCTGAGCAACATGAGGGTACTGAAGAATTCCCAGATTTAGAGCTGTGGAGGCTTTTATACACATGGAAAATCCCACATGTGGCTCCTGAAGACTGGACACAAAGATGTGCCCAGCTCATCCCATCCATCTGCAGGTCCCGCTGTCGCAGGGGCTGTTTCTGATGGGATTCCTGAGCCAGTGAAATATTCCTAGCACAAAGAAGCTGGGAAAGACAGAATATCTGCCTTAGACAGAGCCAATTTCATGTCAGAAGAGATTGGGATGTAGGGACAGCCCTGTGAGGGAATTCTATGGAAGCAAACAGCACTGCCATGGAACATGAGAGGGGAGAATGCAGCTTTTTGTGCTATCAGGGAGCTTGGACAAAACCTCTTTCAAAGACACTCCTGCTGCACAACTTCCACTGATTTTAATGGGAATTTCATGGATAAATACTCAATATATATACTGCTTTAGTCCCTCTGTAGCTGTTTCTAATTTACAGACAGGAAATCAATGGCTTCCCAAACCATGCAGGTGACAGCTCTGAGACACTCCAGGAGCAGGGCAGTGATGAGCAAAAACCCAGGGACCAACAACCCTGAGTCTGGTTTAAGGCTCCTGCCTGGAGGACACCTTGTGCAAATCCATTCCCTGATGCCAACAGTTCCCAGCGGGCAGGCTTAGGAATGCCACAATTTTTCCATGGAAACCTTCATAGTCAGGGGGAGAAGTTGTTAATAACTCTAAACTCTACCTGATGCTCTGCTGCTCCTCCTGCCATCCTCCCACGCAGCACAGGACACCACCAGGCATCCAAAACGCCCTCAGGATCCACAAGGATAAGACTTGGACTTGCTGATCCTTGTGAATCCCTCCCAGCAGGGAATATTCTGTGATTCTGAGCTGCAGATTTGCCCTGCAAGGGCTGAGACCCCTCTGAAAGGAAGGAGAGATCCACTGTGAGGTGACATCCATCACATCCATCCCTCTTCCCACCACTGCACCACACTCCCTGGGATCCACTCTCCCCCTGTATCCTTCATCCCAGCTCATCTGCTGCCAGGAAAAGCAGGAGATAATACTGATTACAGCTGATGGAAACAAAAAGTACAGCTGGGAGTCCTCCACTAAGTGCTGACAGTGGGAATGATCATTAGCCATGAACAAAACTGCTCCTGAACCTCCATAAACTGCTTTTCTAGTGAGTACACGAACACAAACTCCTCTCCATTATCCATTACACATTCCTTATCCTGGGCCTGGGTTTGGCACTCCCTGGGCTATAAAACTGCCAAATCCCACCCTGTTCTGGTCATATTTAAAAGCAAGTGCACCAGAGGCACGATCCCTGTGACTCCTGAAACAAAATGTTTGTGTTTTCTGCACAAAGGGATCCTGGTGGTGGCACAAACACCTCCTGCGTTCAGCTTTTTGCCTCTTCAAACCTGAGAAGTCACTTGGGCCAAAAAGTTATTGTCATCGTCCTCCACCACCTCCTCCTTCCCCCCGGGACAAATGAGATTTCCAGGTAAATTCATCAACCAGCAGGCAGGGAGTAAATGATAAATCACAACCCAGGAGCCCTGTTTTCCTGGTCTTGTGCTTTAACCACTAGATGACACTACTTCCTTAGATACCAGCCCCCTTTTCCAAGGGTTCTGGGCACTTCCTCCTCTCCTTGGCTCCAGCTGGAGCTCTGGGCGTCAGTTCCTGACTTCAACACCGAGATAAAATGATTCATAGGCTACACGATAAACTACATTGCAAGGGTTTTCTTCCACACCTTTTCCTCTGCCCTTGACTCCTCCCTCCCCAGCCAAGAACGGGTGTTCTGTGCATTTTCCAGATTTCTTGACTTCTACTGGGAATTCCATCATTCCCAAGGTACACCAAAGCAGAGGAATAAATAAATAAGGGTTAACATTAACTGAGACTTCCAAAGAGCTCCTTAAAAACTTCTGGAGGCAAGGCTGTTCCTAGGAGTCAGGACACGCCAGTTCAGGAGGGGTCCACTCCTGCCAGAGCACTGAGGGATCTTTAGTCTGGATCCAGTGAATGAGATGCCAGAATCATGGCTTGGAATTCCTGTTTTTTCCTCCTTGCCCATCTTTAGTACCGCAAGTGCCACACAATGAAGTAAAAATTTCTGCCTCTGTGTGGGTTTAATGAGGAGCCTTGGACAGACTATTTTAACTTCCCTCATAAACACAGAATTGTGTCTTTTATTTTACACTTCAAAACCTCCTTTTCCTTTCTGTTCCTCAAGGGTTGGGTTTTTTTTTGTTTTTAATTGCCTCTGGAATGGCACACTGTCATTTAACCCTCTTGTTCAGTCTCATTTTCCACCTTCTCTATTTTCACACACAATTGAACTGACTCACAGCAAAATAGAATTTATTAAGCTGAAGACAATGTGGGTAATCAACATAATGCACTGTCTGCTAATCCCTGGTTACTCCATTTATTTTTTACTGTTTATTCGACTTTTGGTCCACATTGTTGAGCAGAGAATATGGATTTTCTTCACTGAGGAGAGCCATTCAATTGGAAAATGTGTGTGATACTTTGTATGTTGTGTGCACAAGTAGCAGCACTTGATAAAAGGACCATCCATCAAACCCAGGCAAGGAGCTTTAATTCTCAAGGCTCTGAAAATTCCTCTGTCAAGA
This sequence comes from Atrichornis clamosus, assembly GCA_013400975.1. Classification (NCBI taxonomy): domain Eukaryota; kingdom Metazoa; phylum Chordata; class Aves; order Passeriformes; family Menuridae; genus Atrichornis; species Atrichornis clamosus. Next base: position 149,005 of record WBMZ01002797.1, read on the forward strand.
TTCTGGACAAAAGGAGCAGCAGCATGAGGTGCTGCATAAATGCACCTAAAAAGGGTGGGCAGGAGGATGTGATTATTTATTTTATGCAGCAGGGACAAATCCAGCCAGCATCTGGGCATGGATTTGGATGTGCACGGGATCAGAGCTTGACTGGGCTGCCAAGGGTTTGCAAATCGACATCTCAGCGCCACAAAGACCCAAACCCAAGATTTTTTTACCATGCAGGTTTTAATTCTCAACATCCGCTAGTTGTGTTATCCCAAACATTCCAGTAGCATGGCATTCTAGGATGCATGGGACTAGAATTACGGGATCATGGAATGGTTTGGGTTGGAAGGGACCTTAAAACTCATCTTGTTCCAACCCTTCACCAGATCTGGGTGCTCCAACCTGCCCTTGGACCCTTCCAGGGATCCAGGGGCAGCCACAGCTGCTCTGGGAATTCCATCCCAGCCCCTCTCCACCCTCAAAGGGAGGAATTCCTTCCCAATATCCCACCTAACCCTGCCCTCTGGCAGTGGGAAGCCATTCCCTGTGTCCTGCCCCTCCAGGCCCTTTTGTGATGGACGGATGACACTCACAGCTGTCCAACACAGCACTATTTTCACTATTTTAAATTTACGTTTCATCATCCATCAGTTTTCCCATCTCCTTCAGCGAGCACAAACAACCAAACTAGGAGCAGCAAACAGGTCCTTTTTCCAAGGGGAATGGAAAACAAAGAAAAAAAATCCGAGCAAAACCACCCAATATTATAAGAAAGGGAAAGTCTTTTGTCCCTGGTGTTGTTTGCTTCACACACAGCAAAAATTATGGCCAGAAAAGCAAAATCCATCCGGTTTTGGCTTTGGGAAACAGCCAGGGGCAAGGCAAACACCAAACATCCCCCAACGTGGGGCCAATTTCCCCGTGCCAGGCGCCTGCTCCCCGGTGAGCAGCAAACCCGGAACCCGAATTAGGGCTGATCTGGGGACAAAAACCACAAAAAACAGGGTCAGGCATAGGAATAATGGATGGAAAACGAACCCAGCTCTTTCCCACAGGTGGAATTGCAGTGTCTGACACTGCTGGGCAGGGGGAGGAAAGTGCCACTGTTTCCACAGGATGGACAACCAGAAAAATTGAAATATTCACCAGACAGACCCTCATGGGGATATTCAGCTTTCTTATTTTTCGTTTCAAATAAATGCTGTTCCTCTCTGCATTTAGTTTCAGTTTGTGCCATCAGGCTTGGATCTGCTTCCTGTTCCAGAGCATTCCCCATTTAAGGGAATCCAGAGTATTCTCAGAAAATCCCTCCAGGGGCTCTGTGCTGGAGCAGGGGGAGCACCCACCCTGCTCACACTGATGAGCTCCAGGGAGTGTTCCCATCCCATTCCCTCACGTTAGGGAATTTCAAAGGGCCTTATCAGAGTGGACACTGGAATTCCAGTGTGAGCTCCTTACCTTGGGTTCCCTTCCCTATCCACTAATTCCTGCTATCCCAGCCACGGATCCCCCACGTGCGAATAACGATTTTCCCACCTCCCAGGGCTCTCCCACGGCCACTGCAAGGATGGGGGAAGCAGAAATGCTGATGGAAATCAGCCCGCAGAACTCTGAACTCACTGCAGGAGTGAGTCCTGGGGGCCTTCAGCCCTTCAAAGGAAATATCAAATACACTTAAACACTGCTCAAATCTTGACAAGCAGGAAAATTGCACTGGAAAATTTCATTTCTCACCGCTGAGACGGAAAAAAAAAAATTAAAATTAATCCTTCTATTTGTACAATTTCTGCTACATTTCCCAGGCTCGTGTGCTCTGTAAACACCATCATATTTTCCTCTTCCTGTCCAACTCTCCTGCAACACCAAGGACCAGAGGAAAGTCTGATGAAGTCTGCAGATTACAAATGTCCTTTGTAAGCTCCATTTCCCACGAGTTTTTTAACAAACAGGAAAATGAGCCCCCTGGTGCGGAATGTCCAGCAAATCCAGGAGGGTTTGAGCACTCAGAGCCCATCTGAAGGTTCTGGAATTAAAACTCCTGTGGCTGCTGCTGACCTTCAACAAGCCCAGGTTGCTCCCAGATGATGAATAAAATGCAACAGGTTCTCTCCCCGTTTTTCCATAATTTCCATGACAGGTAAAAAGGTTTGGAAAGGAACATAACAAGGACATGTTTTGCAAATTAAACATTAGCTATGCATTTCTGCGGGAAATAAACAACTTACAGAATTCTCTTCAGGTTCAGCTCCCTATCAGCTAAATTGGATCTTGTCTGTGAGAGAGATAAAATCACCAATTCCCTATCTTTAATCTGTGATTTAATAACCCCATTTTTCTCAAAGGGCTGAGCAGGGCTGATTGCATTTCTGCAGTTTGTCAGGCAGGAGGGTTCGGGTGTTTTTGTGGGGAGCAGGGGAGGGTGTTTTATTTAACTTCAAAGCATCTTCCACTTCACCCGGAGCCACAAGATGATTTTAATGACCTTGCCACCCATGGAAACAGATCTGCCATGGTGTGCAGGCTGCACATCAAACCTCTTTCTGTGTTCTGAATTTTCTAACAAAACCATTCCAGCAAAATTTTGTTTCTTTTACCAACAGAACCAGAAATCACAGACTGGGAAGGGACCTCAAATATCACCTGGTTCCAACCCAGGATGAAATCTAACATGGAATATGAGGAGACTGAGTTTCCTGCAAAATCAACAATCCAATTTCTGTAGTTTAATCTACAGAAAAAAATGTAAAGGTCACCCTGCAGGACAGAATTGATCCTGGCTGGGGTCTGCACACCCTCAGCTTAAAGCTGAATAAAATGATTTTAAAACATTTGGCTGGCTCTGTACACAGGGTGGAATTCACCCATTAAGCTCAGAGGGGCGATTTGGGTGGAATTCACCCATTAAGCTCAGAGGGGCGATTTGGGACACTTTGACCAATATTTCCTTGTTCCCAAGGTTTCCTTCTTCCACACACCTTATTTGAGCTCCCAAATATTGCCTTTGCATTTCCTGTTCCACGCAGAGGTTCCTAAAAACGGGTGAAATGCTCCTGGAAATGCTGCTGTGCAGCCAGTGTTCCTCACCAGGTAATTATTGTTTTCTCAGGAGAAGGGGAAAAAAATCCATGCCCAAGATTTCCTGTAAGGATTCATTGTCTTCCCTCTGATCCGGGCCATGACGAGATGCAGAAGAGGTGATGGGAGGGTTGGGCAAACACAGGCACACAAGTCCCAAAATGTGCATTAGAATTGACACCATTTCCCCTTGAATTTACCCGGAATTGACATCATTTTCCCCTGGAATTTACACCTTTTTCCCTTGGAATTTACACCATTTTCCCTATGAATGCACATTGGAATTGAGACCATTTTCCCTTTGAGTTTTCACCATTTTCCCTTTAAATTCACATGATTTTCCCTTTGAATTCACATTGGAATTGACACCATTTTCCCCTTGACCCTTTGAATTAATTTACATTAGAATTTACATCATTATCCCTTTGAATTTTCACCATTTTCCCTTTGAATTCACATTGGAATTGACACCATTTTCCCTTTAAATTCACATGATTTTCCCTTTGAATTCACATTGGAATTGAGACCATTTTCCCTTTGAATTGACACCATTTTCCCTTTGAATTTTCACCATTTTCCCTTTGAATTCACATTGGAATTGACGCCATTTTCCCTTTGAATTTTCACCATTTTCCCTTTGAATGTACATTTGAATTGACACCATTTTCCCTTTGAATTCACATTGGGATTTACACCATTTTCCCTTTAAGTTCACACGATTTTCCCTTTGAATTCACATTGGCATTGAGACCATTTTCCCTTTGAACTTACACCATTTTCCCCTTGAATTTACATTAGAATTGACACCATTTTCCCTTTGAATTCACATTGGCATTGAGACCATTTTCCCTTTGAACTTACACCATTTTCCCCTTGAATTTACATTAGAATTTACACTATTTTCCCCTGGAATTTACATTGGAATTGCCACCATTTTCCCTTTGTTTTTTATTTGGATAATTCAGCCCAGCTGGACTTTTCTCAGGGAAGCGGAGTCAGACTCCACGGCTTTGGCTTTCTAAGGGTTTAGGCAGAACTGAACTGGAACAAACACCTTGCTCTTGGCCTCCCCTCCCACCTGCTGATATTCTCCCTCACACCATTTGGATTCTTCCTAAATTCTGTTACCCTTTTCCATAAAAAAGATTCATTTCCCTTTGGCCCATTGGTCTGTCCTTCCCAGCCTTATCTTGTAATGTAAGTACTCCTCCAAATGCTTCATAAATCTGGTTTTCCAATAATGGGCAACGAAGGAGATTCTTCTCCAGCTCCTGCAGTATGGATTTCTTGGGAAAACTGTCATTTTTTGACAAATACAATCTCTCTGCTTTGCTGTGTAATCTTACTATAGGCCTGGCAATCAAAAAAAAAAACCTAATAGGCCCTTCACAGATAATATCTGAACTGGAATTACTTCTTTATAGCCTAGGAACATTTTTCATATTAAAGCAGTGATGTCAAAAAGAAAAAAAAACCCACACAAAATCCCCCCTGGTTGTCATTTTGTGCAACTTGTGTCTGTAAATTAAATACCAGTGTATTTACCCCAAAAACACACCTTAACAGGCAGAGTGGGCACCAGAACATCATTAACAAAATTTTAAAAACCCCAGAAAACAAACTCAGGTTCAGGCCTGGAGCTGAGGACCTGGCAGACTGAGGGATATTTTCCTTTTCCTGCTGTGAAACGATAAATTATGAGTTTATGGAAGAGCCATGTGGATCACGGCCCTGAGGACCCCTGGGGTAAGGGCGGGGGAATGGATGGGTGGGTGTGAGGAATTGCTGGATTAGCAGCATAATAAAGGGATACAGACAAAACCCTCCAAAACCTGAGTTTTTCCCCCCTAAACTCACAGATCTATAGTTGCAAAAACTTCTATTTTCCCACATAAAAGGCACTGCAGCAGACACAGCTGGGCCTTTCACAATTCCAGCCTGTTAGCCAAAAGCTGAAGGATTTGGTTTCCACGCCTAAATTTAATGAAAAAACATCTACTTTATGATGAAAGAAAAAAATCCTCTCCCAGGCTGCCTATTCCAAGTGATTTCACTGCACTGAGCACTTAGCAAGGACAATTTACCTCTCCAGTGATATCTCCAGGAAAATTCCAAATTGAGATCAAACACAGGGCTCTCTGTTGGTCAGTTCTAAACTAAGATTAAACTCTCCCAGAACAACACCTCTGGCAGTGAAAGAATTTGAGTGTAATTTAAGAAATAACCGTGGGAAGACTAGAGAGATTCCAGGTTTTACCTGTATATTATTGTAAATTTAAAAATACCTGTGTGGGAAGGCTGCAGGCCTTCAAAATTTTACTTGAACTTTGAAGAATTTTAGTCGCCTCTGGGACTGACTCTGGAAAAATCACAAAGATTTCACTAAACCCCCTTCATAAAAAGGGTTAATTTCTTCCTGCCACTGTTGCACAACGTTCAATTCCTTCTGAAGAGAACTGGGGAAGGACTTCCCAGTAGGAAGAGCTGGAAACCAAATCCAAACCTCAGGCTACACCAGCCTCATATTTAACACTTGCCCACCACCAATATTTAATATTAAACCCATTAAACTTGTCCAACTCTAAATGCAATTAATAATTTGCTGGTGCAGAGGATTGAAACCCTTAAAATCATTTAAAGCCATTTCTTTTCAAAGCACAAGCTTCCAGCTGAGTTTTGGCAGCACTCGTGGATGCAGGAAATCACATCAATAATCACCAATAATCAGTTCCACTTTCATTCCCTGTAACCCAGGAGGAAGTACATTCAGAGCAGCTCAAACAGACCCTAAAAATTTAAATTATTTTTCTGTTTTGGTTTTTTTTTTTTTAATTGTACTGGCTGTGCAAATCAATACCATTCCATTTCTTAAAAAAATAAAATACTCTGTCCTTTTGATATTAAAAATGGACTAACTACATTCCTGATCCAAGTTACATCTGCACACATGGGTTTAACATTTTCTTGGACCATCACATTTAAAAAAAAAAAAACCCAATTAATTTTTTCTTCCACTTTTTCAGCCTGAAATTCAACACCTGCAAAAATCCACTAATTTATGAGGTACATTAAATATGTATTTCAACATTCTAACATGACAGAGATGAGATCTTTTATCACTGCCAAGGTCATAAAAGATGAGCAGATTCAATATTTTACTTTGCCATCCATTGCTGAAGATGGATTGGGAATCACAGTGGTGGAAAAGCACAAGATTTCTACTTGGGGAGAAATCCTGCACCCGATTCTGGGGGCATGGATTTGCCACAGGCATAACTGGGGTTGAATGTTCACATTCCCACGACATTTTCCATTAGGAAAAATCACAACTTCATGGCATCCACATCAGAGCTAAAATGTCCACATCCCACTCTGCAGGAAAGTGTTCCTAACTTGAGTGGTTTTTATAAAGTCTGAGTCCTGAGGAATTCAGCTTTTCCGCTCGGAATTTTTTTGCTGTGATCCCACAGCCCACGCAGAATTTTTTTTTTTAATTTACAATACAAATATCAGGGGGATAACAAGAGGTTGACAAATGATTTTAACCTGTTTCAAGAGCTCAAATTAGGACATGGAAAGACCATTGTGGTAGCACTGCAAATTCCCGTTTCCCAGGAGAACCTTCCCAGTGCTGAGAACCAAAGCACTCCTGCTCTGGCTTAATGTGGAAATATCCATCCAGGAAGTTGTAAAATAAACAATTGCAGCCATTTCTCACCCCTGGCAGAGCACGTTTATGTCAGAATTCAGGAGAGGTTGTAGAGTTTCATCTCGGATATTTGAGCTTCACCTCAGTACCAGAGGTCTGTGCACTGAGGGGTGAGGAGGCAGAAAAGCACGATCCGCGAGGGAACCTTGGTCCTGCCTAAGGAGATGAGGAATATAAAAATAATATTTTCAGTCACTCGGCAATCCTGAACTGAAGGGAAAGGCAGGGAAGACTGACTTTGAGGAGAGGCAAAAATGCTTCAGCTTCAAGATTTTTGGGGGGAAGAAAGGATTTTCTAAAAGTTCCAGCCCCTCGCAGGGGGATCTGCCCTCAGCCGGGGTGTGCCCAGCGCCGCCTGATGTCACCTGGGTCAGGTGGGGACAAGCAGGGCCTGACAGAGCCGGGACATGGACAGGGATTTAGGGTTCCAAACACAGTTTTCTTCTGGTCTGAACCATCCCTAGGACTGGAACATTCCTGACGTGCTTCTCCAGGTGGCAAATGCCAGGTGTTTACATAGCACAAAGTGAGAAATAAATTAACAGTGAAGCAATTAGCGCACCCAGACAGAAACAAGCTCAGAGTCTACACTTCCATGGCTGAAAATCTGAATTTTTTTTTCCAGCTGGGCTGTTTACTGCAATTACTTCAACCTACAACATGATCTTTTTAATAATTAACAACACTATGATGATTGTGGAGCTCTTATTGTAATCAAATTCTGATTAACTGAAGATTTTACTGATGTGGGTGGTTTTCCCCTTTTTTTAAAAATAATCTAAGCACACTGAGACAAGCAGCTGAACAGAAAGGAAAAGACAACTTGGAGCAGTGAAACTTTGCAAGTATCTGAAATAATTCATGGCCTCCACCTCCCTCCCCTGAGTGTCCAGCTCCCACTGGAAATAATTCCCATTCTTTGGCATGACCATGGCAGAGCTGATCAGCATCTCCAGCATCCCTGCTGGCTGAGGATCCCGGGAGAAGCACAGGTGTTGCCTTTAGAGGGACCACACTTCACACCTCTCCAGCTCCACAGAAGGGATTTCCTGTGGCTAAAAAAGGCACCTGTAAGTGGCGTTCAGGAGAAAAGGGAACAAGGAACAAAATTTTAAAGCTTTTCTCTGTTCCCACAGTCAGTAAAACTTCCCAAAATCCACCTTCGAGCTTGTGACCGTGCAACTTCCAATTCAGGTGCTGCTAAGGAAGACTTGGGCAAAACAGGTTTTTATTAGTTCTGTTTTTATTATTTCTGCTCATTATTCTGTGCATGGAATTTTCGGAAAGCTTCATTCAGCTGAAAACGTTTCCCAGAGCAGCAACAGCCGTGTTCCACATTAATGGGTTTGACCCCTCTGCTCCCGTCATGTTCCAGCAGATTTCCAAAGCCTCTTCTCAACACCGAGTGTCTGTGGCTCCTGTTAAACCTGAGAGCGACCCTGTGAGCACAAATGAACACAAATGCAGTTGCACCCAATCCAGAATATCACGGAATCACATGGGTTGGGTTGGAGGGACCTTAAAGATCAACTCTTTCCACCCCCTGCCATGGGCAGGGACAGCTCCCGCTATCCCAGGGTGCTCCAGCCTGGCCTTGGGCACTTCCAGGGATCCAGGGGCAGCCACAGCTTCTCTGGGAATTCCACCCCAGCCCCTCCACACCCTCACAGGGAGGAATTTCCCTGTATTTAACCAAGGTTTCCCCTCTTCCAGTTTGAACCCCAACGTGGTGCTTCTCCTCACAGAACCATCCCGTGATGCTGGATTTGACTTGTGGGTGCTCCCAGCTCCTCTTTTTTGGGTAAAACATTTAATCAGGAGACTTCTTGGTCACAGCACCACCAAAGGTGTCGTGTGGAACACCTGGGATGTTTTATTATTTTCTCCCCAGGAGGGAACTGTTCCTTGGGCCACGAACAACTTCACTTGAAAAGCTGCAGCTGAAGTCCCAGAGAGGCTCAGCCAGGATTTTGTCAGCACTCCTGGAGCTCACCAGGGAACACAGCAAAAAACTCTGCAGGGCTTTCAAAGGTCCTCTCTCAGTGCAGTCTTTGATGCCCCAACCCAGCTCCTCTCATCCCCTGCTCAGTATCCCAGGTTTTAACACTCCCACTCTTGCTGCTGAAATTCCCCCGCCTTTAATGGAACTGCAGAGTGCCCAAAGGATCTGCACTACTGAGCAGTGTAATAAGTGTTAGGAATGTAAAATAAATCCTCATAAAAAGCACCTTTCGCTGTTAAAACTGTATTCCTTAACTGTGCTGCTCCACTTCCATTTAAGTACTTTAATCTTTGCATAAGGCACTGCCTGGTTTAAAACCAATATAAGACTTCAGGTTGTTGCTTGCACAAATAATGTAACTTCAATTGCTACCATTTTGTTTAGAAGGACAGATTCTATTTTCTTTTTTTTCCTCCTTAAAAGTATAGGAAGAGATAAAAGTGCTGTTCCTAGACACGTGAAGCCAAAATATTAAAAAGAATAAAGGCTCTTGGAGGCTCGGATTCACCTGAAGTGTCCGAAGTTTCGCAGATCAAGGACTTTAAACAAAAAGCTTTTCCATGCTGGAAGATCCTGGCCACAGAAGCTGAGGATACACAACTTTATCCACCACCAGCAAGAACCCGAGCACAGAACTGCATTTGCAAGGCCCGTGAACGATGCTCATCAACTGGAAAGTCCAGTGGAAAGAGCAAACCTTGCGTGAGCATTTCTGGGGGCATCATTGGGAATATCTATCAAAACACACAGGCACTTGCTGACCGGGGTGGGAAGAAAAATCCCATCCTGGGCCTCTGAAATAAAAGCACTGCACGAAGGCTTCAGGCTCTGCCAGACATTTCTTGTTTGCGGGTCCAAAAAAAGGCATCGAGTTCCAGCCATATCGAATGAAAGCCATGGGTTGGTGATAGAGTTTGTCAGTGATAGGAAATCCCACTTGGAATCAGGGCTCCTTTGGGAACGTGCAAGCAGAGAGGAAAAATCCCTGGGTTTGTGTTTTAGGGAGGTGGGGAAGCCTCCAGGGTGGGGGCAGCTCTCAAAGTCGATTTTTGCAGGGCAGGAACCCAAACCTGGCAGGTTCTGCTTCCCGGGAATCACCACAGGGATGGGAGCTGGGGTTTATTCAACAAATCTCTGGGAAGTTCAGGCAGTCCAAGTCCAGCACAGATTGGTTTCCCACACCTGGGAATTCGAGGGGGGTGCAGGTTTTTCCCCTACAAGCCTGGTGGAATGATGACCCAAAGGGATACTTCCCTCTACTTTTAAAGTTTATCAATTCCCCCTTTCTATATTTAGAAAAATCACTTTAAATTATTTCCTATTTCCAAGGGATGTGTTATCCCAGGCATCATATCACATAATAAATCCCCTAAATCCAAATTAGCTCCTCTAAAGGGCAGTTCAGATCCTATTTACCTTTAGCCAAAAGAATTCATACCATGTATTAAAAATAAATCATTTTAATTTCAGTGGCTTTAACCACTTACAGAAAGAAATAATTTCACTTTCACTGATTTCAACCTTGCATATTGACCTTCCCAGTTATTTTTTAAATGGAATTTAGATGCTGCCCCAATTAACACTGCACCACTAACAAACTTCTATGCAGAGAAGACTGAGATAAGAGTTCTCACTCAAATCAAGGCAAGAAGCCTGAGAAGAAAATCTCAGTCTGAGCCTCTTTGTTCCTTAGTTCTTCACTTGTGAAAGGAATAATAGAACTTCCCCAGCTCCCAGGGCTGTTGTCAGAGTAAGAACATTAAAGATTAAGAGTTGCTGAGATAGTTCAGTAATGGAGGACAATACCTAAGACTGTATTTCATTTATTCAGAGCCCTACAAAAACTGCACAGCTCCAGAAATCCTGCAATCCACCCTTAAAAAGCTTAAAGCACTCTTAAATCATTCTAAATATATATTACCAAGAAGGGGTTTGTGGCCAAGTGTAAAACAGCTTTGTTCTTAAGAGGAAAAATGGCACTTTTATCATCCCTCCTTTTTTTATTCTCCCGCTTTTATCCCTGTGCTCGTTCCCACTCTGCTTTGTGGGAGAAGCCAGAGTAACTCAAACCTCGCTGAGTACACATTTGTTCAGTAAACAGGAGAAATGTGTTTGCATAACTCTTCCTAAAATAAGATTCAGCCTTCCCTGGGTGGCTGCTGGGTGCCCATTGCTCTCTGCAGACACACATCAAAAAAATAGGGAGGGCAAAATAAACACAGAGACCACAAAAAGTGGGCCAGGGAAAAGGAGAATTATGGAACAGCAAGAATCACCCCAAAGTTCTCTATATTTTCATGTCAACTTTGCATGTACTAAACACAAGGACAAAGAGAATTATGATGTGTTTCACGACTAATAAATACATCAGGAAAAACTTTCAATGGCTGCACTCCACTCCCGATTTAAATGGAACGGGGTGTGAAATGAGCTGCCGAATAAGGTCAGTAAAATTAGCTCAGAAGTCTTAAATAAAATCCTACGCCAGTGTTGGGCAGTGGCCTAATTCTGCTGCCATTGAAAAAGTCAATCAAAGAATGCCCTGTTTTCCTCAGGGTTTCTGTGCCTTGGGGCTTCACGTTTTGAGAGTTTTTGCTTTGCACAAATGTTTGAAGAATTACAGAAAAAAACCCCCTGCCCCAAACGGACACTTTCCAGCACATTCAATCAGATAGTGGCTAAAAACAATGCACCTCCAGCCCTTGCCAGCATTCCACCTCCCCCCAGAAAACCCCAACCACAGATCTCTGAATCCCTCAGAAAGCTGCTGAGGAGACAGAATTTTTAATGTGTTTAACCTGCTTTTTGTCGAAGCACTTGGTGAGATGAAACACCCAGGATGGACTGGCCCATTCCCCACATTCCAAATGAAACCTAAATAAAAAACACAAACAAAAAAAACCTAACCAAGACACACACCTCCTCTTCTTTCTTTTTTCCTTTTAAATGTTTTTTCTTGATAACATTTTTTTCCTTTTTCCCCCCCTT